>ML812684.1:179429-231962 GCA_009831015.1 Picea engelmannii
TTACCGCCTCCTTTTACCACCTTCTCTCCTGCTAACACCTGTCTTGCACTCAACCTTTCCCTCTTCCTATCAAATCTTCCTTTTCGCTCCTGCCTCTCACCTCCCAAAATCTGTCTCGCATGTCACCTCCACCTATATTGTTGTCCTCACTCCCCTCTTCTTCCGTGGCCTCTCCCCCTGCCACTGCGTCACCTTCCCGTGCCACATCACCCTGACACTTTTTCACCTCGATGCCCACATTCTGATGCCCACGCTTTCCCGATCACCATTCTTCCATTGAGTCTTTCCACCTAGCCGCCAATCACTTGTCATTCCATGCCAGTTTGTGTCAACCATCTCACCATCTCTCCATCATCAGCCAACACGTCGACATGTCGGCTCTCTAGGAAAGTATCCAGCAAGATCTAGGTGTCGAAAGAGAAATGTGTGGCCGACACATTTTGAAGGTGCAAGTGTTGACTCTTCCCACTCTGATCCTGATAAAGCAGTTAATGAAAATGAGGAAGGCGGTTGAGACATTGTCTCCTTCCATAAATAGAAGACCAGAAAAATGACCAACCGTGGAAGCACATTGTCAGCGTAGTCTATTTGAGATTGCATCTGATAGAAGACTACATGGGTAGTTTGACTAACATCTGCATGTACATCCCGATAGAGAAGCTCACTAACGCAAAGCCTTGAATGCATGACATGATCGTGCCTCGGGAAATCAGAGCCAATTTTGAGTATATGTAGGCATTTTTTCCATTTTGTTATGGTCCATGGTTGAGCTAGGATCCCACATTGTAAACTTTTGATGAAGTTTATGGTTCTCTATTGTGTATTTTGATCTGAGACTTCTCGTTTAATGAAAGTCAACTTCTTTTCATATTACTTGCCTCTAATACTAAAGATTATGTGATTGAAGTATTCACATGGATTGTTTTCAACGCTATTGTAATGTATGTTTGATTGCAGTGTTTTTACTAACGTTCTCCAGTTTCCTAAAGTTTTGAATCCAAGAGGATCTTGTATTTGAATCTTTTCCTCCTTAGGCTACTGGAAGACATGATGTCCAAAGAAAACCTTTACATTTTCTCCTTAATTTATTCCTCCTACTCACCCTACTACAACTTACTGACTGAAGTTGAATCTAGACCTCACCTGCATGTGCACACTAGTCCAATTTTCTGAGTTAAAACGATATTATCTTGGGTCTGTGCCCATTCGATCGCTTCAAACTTATTCATTGTGACATACAAATTGATGGGTATTGGGCTTACCTCCAATGCAATATGGAGTTGACTTCTAGTGATAACATTTCAAGAACCACTGCCGAGGACGAATTGAGATTTTTCCCTGGGATAGAATGACAACGAGCTTTTGATTCTGAAGGTGCATCAGACATCAGAACCATTGAAGACTGCAACTTGCACCTCATGACTCCATTGATGTGACTTGATTGTTTCAATTGTGGCTTCCATAGGTAGACATATGAGTTCTACTCCACAACTGCCTCTAGCAACACCTGAAGTTGACCCAGAGAAAATTATCAAAAGAAAAAAGATCCTCCAGGAAGGAACTTCAACTACTATACCTGGTGATTCTGGTAATTTTCATAATCCTCCTTTTACAACTCCAATATCTATTTCTCATTTTCCTACTACACCATATGTTGGAGCTTCTAAAAGTTTAAATTTTGGGAGTTTTCCTACTGGTTTCCCCCCTCTCAGTTTCGGTGTGGAAGGCTTTGACACTTCCATTTCCCTAGGAGTTTTACTCCGATCTGAACCGAGAACTCCTGAATATTTTCCCACTCTGAGTTTCACTACTCCTCTTCCTATTAAAGTTACTTCTTTTACAGAGAGGGAAACCTTTTTTCCCTCAAACCCTATAGCCTTTTCCTCAATCCCCTGATGTTTCCCTTTCCTCTCGAAGGCTCAGTTTTTCCTCCCTTATTCAACCTACATCTCCTCTCAGTTCTCCTCTAGCTATCATCCCTATGGAGGGTGATAATCCCCCTAGGATCAGAATGGATGCCATATTGGATGCGAGATATGCCCCTCTAATCTTACCTCAAACAATGAATGCTCTCCCTGCTGGAGATTACCTAAAATACATGCCCAAATTCACAGGAGAAGAAGACATAACTTTTGAAGAACACCTTGTTGCCTTCTATAGTTATGCAAACAATCTAAATATTGAAAATGATGATGTGTGGATGAGAGTCTTTTTCCAGAGCCTTGATGGTGAGGCTAGGAAATGTTTTTGGGGGTTGACCCTTGGATCCATCGCTAGGATTGAGGCTTTATATAATGTTTTCTTGAGACAATGGGGGGATAAAAAATACTTTATGTATTATATCACAGAGTTTGGGTCCCTAAAGAGAAAAGAGGGAGAGTTTGTCTCTGATTTCTCCAAAAGATTCAAAAAAATGTATAACAAGATTCATGTTGAGATAGAGCCTACAAAGCCTCTGCCAAAATTACTTATGCTAGTTCTTTTGACCCTAATTTTTTCCTCCTGTTGAGAGAGAGAAGAACTACTTCCTTGGCTCATATGCAAGATGCAGCTCTGAAAGTAGATTCCAACATGTTGGCAGTTGACAGACTTAGGAATAAATATGATAGAGATAGAGGAAGGTGGACATATGAAGCTTCAACCTCTGGTTCCTCTGCGTCCCATACTCAAGTAGATGAATTGACCAAGCTAGTAAAATCTCTTTCGGAAAAAATGGAGAAGATGAAATTTGAAGGGAAGCAAGGTTATAAGAGTGCCCAAAATGATGAAAACTGAGGTAAATTCAAAAGACCAAATAGTATCCCTCAGATACTTCCAAGAGAGCCTTGAAACAAAGATAGGCATGATCAAAAAATCCAAATCCCTCTCCAAAATAACCTCGTTGTTGACAAGGAAGGAGAGGAAGAAGAGCTTGATCTAGAAATCCATTGTCTTGGAGACACCTCCCCATTTCCCCATTTAACGCAGTCTGCATACGTGGATTCCCTCATGGGCAGCCAAATAAATGAGCTGAGTAAGGGGGAGAAGACCAATAGTAGTCCCAATAAATATAACCTCAGGTCTAAAAAGAAGGAAGGGAAGTCTGACATCCCTGATCAGCCTTCTAGAGCAGAGAAGTATGCTAAAGATGCAACAAACAAGATCAATGAAAAGAAAACACAATACCCCTCACTAGTAGCCAAAGGTCCTATTCCATAAGTGAGAGAAATTTTGAAGCCCTCCTCCTCTTTTAACTTTGAGCACAAGATTCAAAATATTAGGATACTTGTACCCCTTTCAGAACTAGTCAAGCACGAAGATTTTTAAAAATCCCTCTGTAAGTTGTTGAAGTCTAAGCCATCATGCCATTCCATAGAATCAGTAAACCTTCAATAAAAAAAGCCAACAGATATATTAGGTCCTTTGATAGAAGATAGAAATGATTCATCCACTCCCTTCTATACATATCTAAACATACATGACAAGGTGTTGCATAATTGTTTTATTGACTCAGGGGAATGTCATAATATCATGCCCAAAACTGTCATGGATGAACTTGGATTAGAAATAACAAAGACTTACCATGACTTGTATTCTTTTGATTATAGGAAAGTGTAGTGTCTTGGGTTCAACAAAGATCTGGTTGTGACCTTGTTTCAATTGCCCATGAAAAGTGTGGTCATGGATATCATGGTAGCTGATGTTCCCCCCAAGTTTGGCATACTCTTGTCAAGATCTTGGAAAAAACAACTTGGGGGAACATTGCATATGGACCTCACATATTCTACTATTCATGTGTTTGTGGGGAAGAATAGAATATTGTACAAAGAAGCTCATTTGGCATATATTATTAGTGATGAAGCAGACCCCACCAACCATCCTATTTTTGCACTTGATAATGATTTGGGACCCATCTTATTGCAGCTCACTGATGCCCCTGAATGCCCTCTTGAAATCAGAAAGAAGTCCCTTACTCTCTATGAATATTCTCCTTCGATTACCTCTGTTTGGAAAATGTTCTTTGATGGAGCCTCTTCTAGAGAAGGTGTTGGTGTCAGAGTGGTCTTTGTTTCACCTGTTCAAGAAATTATATCTCTGTGTGGCAGAGTATGAATCTCTTTTTTTGGGTTTGAAAGATGCAAAGAAGATAAGGATTGAGTAGATATTAGCATTTGGGGATGTTGAGTTAATTTTCCATCAGATCAGAAATATTTATCAATCCAAGCACCCTCGGCTTAGAAGTTACAGAAATGATGTCTAAGATCCAGTTGACATTTTTTTCTTAGCTTTCAACATTTCATTTGTTCCAAGAGAAGAGAATGCCATGGTCGATTCTCTGGTTTTTTCAACAAGTAATTTCAGAGTCCCTCGGCCACCTAAACTCAGGTATGGTGTAGAAGTGAAATATAGATACCCTGTACCGGACAACATTAAGCATTGGAAAGTGTTTGAGGATAATCTTGAAATCAAAAGATTCTTAGATAATGTTGATGATTTTTCTGCATTACACATTGATCAAGATCTTGATTCTGAAATAAATCCTCATGCTGTTGTTTTTCTAAACAAAATTGCTAATCATCATATTGTCCAGTTGCCTAGTAATCATATCCCAAAGGGACTAGTCCCTTTGGAAAGACTATTTGATAGAAATGATGTGGCAGTAAAGCGTAAAGTTTCAAATGAGGATGTTGATGTAGCTAAGTGAAATATTGGTACAGAGAAGGATCCAAAATTTGTCAAGTTGTCAACCAGCCTATCAAGGGAACAAAGGGACGAGTATGCCAAGATGATAAAAGAGTTTGTTGATGTGTTTCCCTAGACATATGAAGATATCAGAACATACGACATAGATGTCATTGAACATATTAAGATCCCATTGAAAGAAGAGGTCAAACCATTTAGAAAACAATTGAGACAAATAAACCCCATGTTGTTGCCTATTATGGAAAGGGAGGTAAGGAAGTTGTTGGATGCCCAAATCATTGTCCCTTTGATATATTCTGAGTGGGTAGCCAACTTGGTCTCAGTAAGAAAAAAGAATGTAGAAATCAGTCCATGTGTCGATTTCAGCAACCTGAACAGAAGCTCTAAGAAGGACAGTTACCCTTTGCCGAAAATGGAGCACATATTGCAGAGGGTGACAGGTGAATCCAGGATGTCCATGATTGATGGATTTTATGGCTACAATCATATTTTTGTCTTACCTGAGGAAAGAAAGAACACAACATTCACCACTCCATGAGGTACATTCATGTATGCCAAGATGCCCTTTGGATTGATGAACACAGGGGCTGCCTTTCAGCGAGCTATGCACATCACCTTCATTGGAGAAAAGGATAGATTTGTAGTCGTCTACTTGGATGAGATTATTGTTTTTTCTAGGTCTAACATAGAACATTGTCATCATCTGAGAAAGGTCTTCTTAAAACGTCAAAAATTTGGTCTCTCCCTGAATCCCAAGAAGTCATTGTTTGCTATGAAGGAGATAAAATTATTGGGGCACATAGTATTAGCTGAGGGAGTAAAGATTGATCCTAATAGGGTGGAAGCTATTAAAAACTTGCCACTCACCCGATCCAAGAAGGAATTTCAGTCCTTCTTGGGGAAAATCAACTTTTTAAGAAGATTTGTTTCAAATTTTGTTGAATTGGTAAAGTATATTACAACCATGCTTAGGAAGGGGAATGAAGTGAAATGGCCTACTGAATCTAGAAATTCTTTCGACCAAATCAAGAAGGATTTGATTGAGGCACCTATGCTTATCAGTCCTGATTACTCCAAAGTTTTTCTGATTTTTTCCTTTGCTTCTTTTGATACAGTGGAAGTTTTTTTATTACAAAACAATGTCTAAGGGTTGGAGCAACCTATTTCCTTTATCAACAGATCACTGAGGGACGCATAGATAAAATATGACATCATGGAAAAGAAGGCCTATGCTTTGGTTAAATCCGTCAGATATTTCAAAGTCTATGTTCTACATTAAAAGGTTATTTCATATGTTCCTTCAACATCTATGAAGGATATTCTCATTCAGCCTGACATAGACAGAATAAGGAGCAAGTGGATTTCTCAAATCCTTGAATTTGATTTGGAAATAACTCCCACCAAACTAGTTAAAGGCCAAGGTTTAGCCAAGATATTGGCTGAATCTAATTGCAAATATTTGGGGGTTAACTTCATAAGCATCTGCTCAGAAAATCAGCAAGCCGAGTTGTCTTATACAGGCCCACGAATCATCCCTCCATTGGCAGAATGCACTTGGTACAAAGATATTATATTCTTTCTACAGGAGTTGCAACCTCCAGATGGTATGGGAAAAAGAAAGGCAAGAGCTCTTAATTCAAAGAAATTAAATATTTCCTCATTGATTAGGTTTTGTATTAGAGAGATCCCCTAGGAGTTCTACTGAGATGTTTAGACCCACAAGAAGCTCAAAAGATTACAATTGATTTTCATGACAGTCTATGTGGGGGACATCACCTTTGGAGGACCACAACATATAATATTCTCAGGGCTGGGTATTTTTGGCCTACTCTATTTACTGATGTTTGTTCAAGGATTAGGGTTTGTGTTAAGTGTCATAATTTCATTGGGAAGAAACAACTCAAGTCCTTTCCTTTGAAGCCTTTGGTAGCTTCAGGACCCTTTCAGCAGTGGGGATTAGATTTTATTGGGGAAGTTCATCATGCTTCAAGTGGTCAGTACAAGTGGATATTGACTACCATAGATTACTTTACCAAGTGGATAGAAGATATCCACACAAGGAATGCTTCTCAAAAGGTAATCATTGGTTTTCTTGAAGACATTAAGGCAAGATTTGGTTGTCTGAACAGAATCATCATTGATAACGATGCATATTTCAAGGATGAACCATTGATCAAGTTTTGTGAGTAATTCAGGATTGCATTGATTCACTCTACCTCCTACTACCCCCAAGGGAATGGACTCAGAGTCCTCTAACAAGAGCCTGATAAAGATCATCAAAAGACTGCTAGAGTACAAAAAGAAAGAATGGGATTCAAAATTCAAATTTTCTCTGTGGGCTGATAGAGTGACAACAAAGAGATATCTTGGTGTCTCTCATTTTCAACTTGTGTATGGAGTTGAAGCCATCTTTCCTTCTCAGCTTGCCTTTCCAGTGGAAACTTTCTTCCAAGATTACCAAGGGGATCCTAATGATATGATCAGAAGAATGAAGCAACTGGTGGAAGTGCAGCAGACTAGAGAGAAGATACTGGACAAAGCACATGAACATCAACAGAAGATCAAGCAAGATTTTGACAAGAAGGTAAGAAAGGAGGATTTCCAGCTAGGAGATCTAGTGCTAAAATGGGATGCACCCAAGCAGGACAAAGGAAAACATGGTAAGTTTGAATCCTTGTGGATCGGCCCCTTAAAGATCTCTAGGACGTTTCCAAATAATACTTACAGTTTGTAGAATTTGGAGGGTGATGAAGTTTTTGGTGGCCCTGTTAATGGGCGTTTTCTAAAGAAAAAAAATTGTTTGATCCATGAGTGGCTCCTTCATGCCATTGTAAATATCATTTTTTTTTTTTTTAAGTAGCTAAATCCACAACCCAACTAAGTCACTGAATCTTGTGAAATTATTAGAGCCTCGCAGGGAGGATTGTTGGCCCTTGACCAGGTTTTGTGGAAATGTTGGTCTTGTTTGACCAATTTTGGGACTTCGACAGGCTGGTCGAAGACGAAGCACCAGGAAAAGTGGAGATCGTGGGATCTCGCCCCATTTTGCGGGCTTTTTTGGGTTTAGGGTTTATGTAACGGGTATGGGATGTCCACCCATGGGTTTACCCATGCTTTGGACCCTTTTGTAATGTATAAATAGAAAGTTAGGTGATGTAAGTAGTGGGTGATAAGGGTGATATCATGATAAGTGAAAGCAATGTAAGTAATTGATCTATGTGATTGTAAAGGATTTGTGCATGTTGTGTGTTGAAAACTTGTAGAGATGAGTGCAAGTGATTGTAAAGAGCCTTTGTGATGTGCCAATATCAGGGAAGGAGGATCTGGTGAGGTATGTGCAGATCTCCTAGCCTATGCGGAGTTGGTTTTATGGCTCTGTTCATGTGAGAAGATTGAAAGAGCATAATAAATAAGATGAAGAGTTGGTGCATGTAGCCCCACGTTGGGGGTGAACCTTGTATAACCTATGTTATGGTTTCTTTGTGTGATTGATGTGACTTATGCTTAGTGTTGTCATATTTATGTATGTTAGATGCATCTAATATAGTAGCTTAGTGCTTAGTAATATGAATGAATTCTAGATCTGATCTATTTCTATGTGATAAGTGTTTAGATGTGTTATATCTTGTTTAATACTATGTTGCTCTGTAATTAGGTTTTTACCTGCGATGTGAATAAGGGTTAAATTCTAATGAAAGCTAACTCCTAAGTGCTCTATTAAGTATTGTAATCACAGATATTTGTCCCAGCTAGGTTTTAGACACTTGAGTCCTGCAACCCCCCTGTCTCTACATCGGGTGAGACTTCATCAGCTTCGCAGGTGTTGCTGAAAGAGTCGGTAGTTAGGGTTTTTTTGGTGTGTTGTTGAAGCGTTGAACCCTGGGTTTTCCACTGTGCCAACAAATGGTTCCGTTGTCGGGACCTGAAACTGTGATTGATGTGAACTAAAGAAAAGAAGAAAGCTTTGTGCGTATATATGTTGTTTTGGTGCACAGTACTCTACATGACTTGTGAAGCTCTGTGCTAAGAAAAGAATCCCGATCTGAAGAAAAGAGGTAAGATTTTAAATATTTGTGCTCTGATAAAGGTAAGATAAGTGGAAAATTTTATTTCGAAAGAATAGATCTAGGTATGTTTTATAGATTTGGTCTTATTCTGAAAACTAGGGCACAACTAGAAGAAAGAATATACGATATGAATAGATCTGATAGAACTAGTGAAAGATAAGTTATTCCTATGCATAGAAAGAACTGTTGGACTAACAAGTGGATGCAAGATCCTAGAAAGAATTTTTTTGCAGATCCACCACTGTGATCCCAGTGCCCAGTATAGGAAAGGTTGGGGATCGTTCAAGAGAAAGATTGGATTGACTCTTTTTTATAATTGTAGAAGACTGAGACTCTTGATAAGGAATGCCCTTGTCGAGGTCCTATTTGCCTTTGTTGTAAGGATAGTGGACATGAAGTTTTAGATTAACCTAGAATGATTGCTAAGGTTGAAAACATGAACATGAGACAAGAAGACCATGAGGAAGGTCAAGAGACTAAGAATATTCTCAAGAACCAGAAAGAATCAGAGACTATATTATTGAAGATGAAAGAACCACTGAATGATCATAGAGACATCGGTTTATCAGATATCTTAAAAGATAAAGAGTGCATATAAACAAGAATAAGAGACTTCGACATAGACTATGTATTAGACATAGAAAGACAGGTGAACATTATGACAGAAAGAACTTGGGAAATTTTGGGAAAGCCTACGATGGTTCCTTCACTGGGAGGAATAGGATTGTTTAAAGGAAAGATGATAACCCTATGTGGAAGAATTACCCATGTACTTATGCGAGCTCGACAAAAGAATAATTTGAGGTCATTATGTTTGTTGAGAACAATGCTCCCTTTGCACTTTTGTTAGGAAAGACTTGGATTGAGAGAGATCAGATTTGAAGGAAAGAAGAAGAAGAAGCTATAAAAAAAAATAAAAAAATAAAATCTTAAAGGATTTCATGGCTAGGAGAATAGTGTGCTTAATCAAAGAACAAGAGGACAAGTCGAAGAAATTGAGGACCAGAGACCTAGCTGTCGAAGTTGAAAGAACGTAGGAAGACTTTAGGAACTTATCTATGCAGGAGAGTAGAGAACCTACTCCAGAAACAACAAGAAAAGAAGTATTATCCTCAAATATTGTGAAAGTTCTTCAGTAGTGTGATTTACTATGTTAAGTACAGATAAGAATAAGAATGGAAAGAGGAACCCAATAACTTAGATCACAGGAAAGAAGGCCATAAATCTTAGCAAGAAGAAAGCTAAGTTAGAAAAATTACAGGAAGTTCCAAAGAGAACTTAAAAGAAGGAAGGCTTACAAAATTTGAACCTAGCCAGGACATCATAAAAGCGCAGATAGGCATTTCATATATATCACTATGTGCAGAGATGAAATCAAGGAGGAGATACAAAGTTACTAATCTCACTAAGGAATATGTACAGGAACTGGATAATGCATTAGAAGAGATTCCATCATAATCACCTGAAGGAGGAGGAGATGATGAAGTGGAAAAAGAAGAGGATGAAGGAAAAGAAGACAAGAAGAAGCAGGGTGAAGTAACACCACCTAAAGATCCCCTCGAAGAGACAGAGACATCCAACAAAAGAAATGTTTCCCCAAAGAAACCTACATCGCGGAAGAAGTCAAAAACCAATAAACTACCATTTCAGACTGTGCTAACGATCGATGACATTGACCTTACCATTGTCATTGTGTCAGACACCTCAGAGGATATGTTGTAACGAAGCAAATCCAAACATGAGACAATGTTTGATAGGAACGAAGAGGAGCTTAAAGGAGTACAACAGGCTCTCTATTCGAGCCGTGTAGTATCTACTGTGCCACCGCCATAAGAAGGAACATACTTGGGAGATGAGCCTGCCCAGCTACGTAGATTAGAATACTTGATAGAAGCTCACCTTTTTCAAGTCCAGGAGGAAAAGGAACATGCCACAGAGGCCCTAAAACAAGAAAAACAGGAAGCCATAGAGAAACATCGGGTTGCCCAACAAGAAAAAGATTACCTCCGGGTGAAGTTTGCAGAGGATAGAGCGCAGATCCAGAAGGAGAAAGAACAACTATTTGCAGAGAAGATGGGAGTTAAGGAAGAAGTCACTAGATCACTTCGGTCTATGATAGGCTTAGAAAAGAGAGAAGAAGAAGCCATTGAGAAGCAGGTGGGGAAGCTCACTAAATCCATTCAGCAGCTCCAAGCACGAATAACAGAATTGAAAATATAAGTCATGCCAAGCACTCCATAGGAAGTGAGAGATCAGAGAGAGGAAACTTCCCGGAGCACAGTTGAGATAATCAAAGCATTGGCCCTGGAATGCAAGCAACTCAACATTTGAATTTCGTAGACCTATGAGCTCCTGTAGAGGACCCTAAACTAAGGACATTGGAGTCACAGCTCCAGGAAGTGAAGCAATAAGTAGCAACAATGAAAAAATAGTTGAAGCTACTCTCATCAGGTGAGAGGATGAAAAGGTCACAGGAACAGTGCATGGTTCAAAAACAGGTCCATGCCATCCAAAGTAAAGTCATGGAAGTGACCCAGAGGCTCCAGCTAGTGCAAGATGAAACTTACACACTTTTTGAGGAGATTGAAGGACAAGGTCCACAACTAGAACAAGTGGTCACATCAGTTGAACAACAAATGGAAGGACCTGTCACTGAGAAATTTATTCAAGAGTTTGTCGAGCATGAGGCTCTGGCGAAGCATCAGCTCAAGAAATCTCGAGCTAAGCTCGAGGCCTTCAAGGATTATTTATCTAGATCAGAGTGACTTGGGAAGAGTCACAGATCAGTGTTGGGGGCCTATTGGCCCTTGACTAGGTTTTGTGGAAATATTGGTCATGTTTGACCAATTTTGGGACTTCGACAATTTGGTCGAAGACAAAGTTCTAGAAAAAGTGGATATCGCGGGATATATCCCCCTTTTGTGGGCCTTTTTGGGTTTAGGGTTTATGTAGCTGGTATGGGATGTCAACCCATGGGTTTACCCATGCTTTGGAAGATTTTTTAATGTATAAATAGAAATCTAGGAAATGTAAGTAGGAGGTGATAAGGGTGATATCATGCTAAGTGAAAGAAATGTAAGTAGTTGATCTATGTGATTTTAAATGATTTGTGCATAATGTGTGTTGAGAACTTGCAGAGATGAGTGAAAGTGATTGTAAAGAGGCTTTGTTTTGTGTCAAGCTCGGGGAAGGAGGATCTGGCGAGGTACGCATAGATATCCTGTCCTATGCAGAGTTGGTTTTGTCTCTCTGTGCATGTGAGAAGATTGAAAGAAGATAATAAAGAAGACAAAGAGTTGGTGGATGTAGCCCCACTTTGGGGGTGAACCACGTATATCCTGTGTTATGGTTTCTTTGTGTGATTGATGTGATATATTCTTAGTGATGTTGTCTTTCTGTATGTTATATGCATATGATATAGTAGCTTAGTGCTTACTAATATGAATGAATGCTAGATCTTATCTATTTCTATATGCTAAGTGTTTGGATGTGTTAGATCGTGTTGAATACTGCGTTGCTCTATAATTAGGTTTTTACCTGTGATGTGAATAAGGGTTAAATGATAATGAATGTTAACTTGTAAGTGATTTGTTAAGTATTGTAATCACATATCTGTGTCCCGACTAGGTTGTCAAAACTTGATTCCTGCAACCCCCCTGCCTCTACCTTAGGTGAGACTTCATCTCCTTTGGAGGTGTTGTTGAAAGGGATGGTAGTTAGGGTTTTGTTGGTGCGTTTTTGAAACATTGAACCCAGGGTCTGCCTCTATTCCAGCAAGGAATCTATCCCCCATGGAGCCTAATGTTAGGAAATATTATTGCTAAAGGGGTGTCTTTCCCTTAGGAAATGGCACCTTGGTCAAAATACACGAAAAGGGGGATAAACAAAACCCACTTTTTCCTCTTTACCCTAAGTTTAGTGCTCGGGCATGTTGTGCTAAGGAGAACACAGATCTAGGTGGCCAAGGTCTACATGCTTAGATCTACGACACATAACCCATATCAGAACTCCCCCCCTCCCCGACCTTCTGCCTTTAACTGGGGGGTTCGAGTAGGCAGTTTTCTGGTGTGGGCCTCGCAATATCGTGGTGTATCCTTTTGAACTTGGACCCTCCCCACCCTCTTCTCAATCCCACTTACCACCCCACTCCCCCTTCGAGAAGACCGCTTACTTCCTCTGCTTACGGCCTGCTCTCTTGCGAACACCTGTCTTCCACTCAACCTTTCCCTCTGTCTGTCACATCTTCCTTTTTTCTCGCGCCTCTCACCTCCTGACGTATATCTCCCATGTCACCTCCACCTATATTATTGTCCACACTCCACTCTTCTTATGTGGCCTCTCCCCCTACCACCGTGTGACCTTCCCGTGCAAAATCACCCCGACACTTCTTCACCTCAGTGCCCACATTCTGACACCCACGCATTCCTAGTCACCATTCTTTCACCACGTATTTCCACCTGGTCGCCAATAACTTGTCGTTCCATGCTAGTTTTAACCAACCATCTCTCCAACTCTCCATCATCAGCCTCCATGTCTGCCTATCAGCTCTCTAAGCAAGTATCCAGCAGGATCCAGGTGGCAAAATAGCAATGTGTGGCCGACACGTTTTGTAGGTGCAGGTGTTGACTCTTCCCACTCCAATCCCAATAAAGAAGTTAATGAAAACAAGGAAGGTGGTTGAGAAATCTTCTCCTTCCATAAATAGAAGGCCAGGAAAAGGACCAATCGTGGAAGAAGGTTGCCAGTGCAGTCTACCGGAGATCGCGTCTGACAGAAGACTACATGGGTAGTCTGAATAACGCCTCCACGCGCAGCCTGATGGAGAAGTTCACTAACACAAATCCTTGAACGCATGACATGATCGCACCTCAGGTAATCGGATCCAGTTCTAAGTATATGTAGGCATTTTTTCCATTTTGTTATAGTCGATGGTTGAGCTAGGCTCCCACATTGTAAAATTTTGATGAATATTTTGGTTCTCTATTATGTATTGTGATCTGAGACTTCTCGTTTGATGAAATTAAACTTCTTTGCATCTTACTTGCCTCTGATACTAAATAATCTATGATTGAAGGATTCACATGGATTGTGTTCGAATGTATTGTAATGTATGCTTGATTGTAGTGTTGTCATTAAGATTCTCCAGTTTCCTGAAGTTTTGAATCCAAGAGGATCTTGTATTTGAATCTTTTCCTCATTAGGTTGTTGTAAGACATGATGTCCAATAAAGACCTTTACATTTTATCCTTAAGTTCCTCCTCCTACTCACCCTTACTACAACTTATTGACTGAAGTTGAATCGAGACCTCACCTGCATGTGCACACTGGTCCAGTTTTCTAATTTAAAACGATATTATCTTGGGTTTGTGCCCATTCGACCGCTTCAAACTTATTCATTGTGACATACAAAGTGATGGGTACTAGGATTAACTCCAATGCAATCTCGAGGTGACTTCTAGTGCCAACAACTTCCAATATCAATAATAAAATGTAGTGGGGTCCCCTTCACCCACATTTGTGAATGGAAGAGGCGCTCCCCCTCCTCAGGATCCTCTCGTTCTTCTAGATGGATTATTGTGATCACGACAGCAGCAGAGGGTTCTACTTCAATTATCAATATCCTTTTATTATTTTTTGAATCAGATTTTGAGTCAAGGATCAACTTTGTTTGTTTGAGCTCAACCACCAATGACTGTTTCGAGTGACATTCATTGATGTTGTGCTAAGGGATTTTCTGGAAGTCACACCACTTCCCAATGTCCTTCATCTTCCTATTGATATTATTTTGTTGTGGCTTGGACTGGTTTTCTTGAGTTTGGCTATGCTCTGGATTAGGGATGCCTTTACCATGCTTTGGTTGTTGCGGACTTGCAAACCCAAATTCCCACTTGTTGTGCTACTTAAATTTTTTATCGATCTTGACAACATATCTATAAGTGAATCTCAGTGATGAGATGTCCAGAAACTCCATTTAGGTTTGGATGTACCTATGTAGATCCCTATATTATTTTAGAACTAGATTTCGCTCAGAATATTTGATACCCATCTTTTTTTTATGTCTGGAGGAATCAACAACTAGTTGGTCACGTGCTCGCGTTACACGTGGTCGTGTTATCCAACTGCTACCACTATAACCTCCAGGTGTGCCCACAAGGCCCCATACGTGGCACACATTGTAATTCGGGGGGAGTTGAACTCGAAACCTCATGGAACTTCATTTTCACGGCACTTGCCAATTGAGCTACCCCCCGAGGGCTTAAAAGGTATGCGGGCTTGGCCCAGTTAAGATTTCTGCAGCTAGACCACGTACTTGCTCGGGTTCAAGCACAAGACCTGACCTTCGTTGCAAGAATGACTTTACCATCCAACCACCTCCGCTGACCTTATCTTTGATACCCATATTGGTGCGCAAGGTATGGAAGGTATTTTTGAACTCTACTGTTGTTTGGTCCTGATTTTGATGCATCATAATTTCCCACAGGGTAATATTGGTCCTTGATCGCATCTATAAAAAATCCCAAGTGGGATTGGCCACAAATATTCTAGATTCATTCATGGAACTTTTCTCAAATTAATTTCCCCACCAATGTTTGACATGAGGGAGAGACTTAAGGAGCACAAAGATGATATTTTCTCTGTCGAGAAAATTGTGAATACAAAAATAACCTTCTATCAAATTTAACCATTTTTCCAAAGCATCTACATTGATCTAACCTTCAAATATGGGAATATCAAAATTAACTTGTACCTTGAAATGAGTAGCATCTCCAAAACAACTTCTTGAAGAAGATGTTCATATTATTGTCAGCAATCATTGAAGGATTTGGGAAAAATTCTCCAATATCTAGTTCCTTTGTTGTGTGAGGGCTTCCATGAGAAACAAATTGATGGGATCTTCTATTGCCCCATATATATTCTCTTCCACCATGGGAGGTCGCTTGGGCTAGAAAGAGAAGTTTTCCTCAAGGGAAACTAGCTCAAGACCCAACTCTCTATACCTTTACCTTGTCCGAGACATGCACATGAAACAAAAAATATTATCTTGTGCCAATACCATTGATCCATATTATTTTTAGAATGAAATGAAGGAAGAGATATAATAGTGAAATATACAGAGAGATTTCAATAAACAAATAAATACAGTAATGAATGTTTTTTTATTAATGAGAGAATGTACAAAAACTATAAAATTATAGAGTGAATGACTCACTAGAATGGTGGCAACTTATCTCTGAGAAGAGATGTGATGGCTACACTCATTAACAAGAAGATTATGATGGTTAAAATGAGGCTCTAGAGGCCTTTTTAACATAAATAAATTCCAAAACCATAACCCCGGAAGATGGAACTCCAAAAGGTGTGCAGGCCCTGATGGGGGTAGTTGGTATGTCAACTTCCCAAGTGTTGTTGGGAAAAACACCCTACGGACTAGCAAACTAGGGTCAGACTTGCATGCAAATTTTGACCGAATAGAAACTACTTTTTTACCGACAACCCAAGATTTAAATCCCATTTTCACAGTACATGCATGAAAAGGAACACCAACCTTATTACCGACGTTCGATGTAGATCCTTCGTTGCTCTTCGATTACTTGCTTGCGCTGCTCCTTCCACAGATGACCTGCACTCAAGACAAACAAAAACTATGCATGCATGCTACTTCTATACTCAAGTGTTAGAAATCAAGCATAAATCAATCAAACCACAGACAATTCATGCATTGGGACAGGAAAAGTATTCTTCTTATTACTGAAAATGAATCAACTTACAAAAAATCTGAGACCGGCCACCGCTCCTTGAACCTGATCCTGGGCTCCTCTTCTCCTGTCCTTCAACTTCTTTGCGTTAAATCTCCTTTGGCAAGAGGATTTTCAAAGAGTTGTGCAACAGAGTTTTGGCAAGAAAGGGATATGAGTTGGCCTGATGCCAGGTAAGCATGTGTGGTGCAATTTAGGGTTATAACAGATTCCCCCTAATGTGTGAGGTCAGAAGAGCATCTGATGGCCGAAATACATTACCAATCTTTACTGATGTGTTGAATGATTGAGCGTAAGGATCAGGAACCAGGAGGTTTCGTCTGCAAAATAACAAATGTCTCATCGAGGAGGGCATACTCATGCTCGGGATAAAATAGAACCATGGCTACCAATCAAACACACTGTAGATCCATGTCAAATAACTATAAAGAGTAGCCGTGAATAATACACAGCAGAGATACATTTCGAAATCATAAAGATATACATATAGAGTATTCATCTTCCAGAAGCTGATTCGGCCTGATGGTTGTACTTTAGAGCTCGACAAACAACTTCAAAATCTTCTAAAACTCGAGTAGGAGTGTAACATGAGTGTACAACTGAACTACCCAGAGGTCTTCAACGGCTCTTCAGTTATGGACTTGATAATCTTGATGATCAAACTGAAGGCTTTATTGATTTCGAACAAGGACTTGATTGGACATTCAGGATGGTCGGGTATGCAGAAAAGAGACATATTGCAGAGGGGCCGACTCAGGATTAGTGACAAACTTCCCTTGGATAATAGCATGACAAGTGATAAGACTAAGGTAGCATATATGTTAACCATAAGTCTACGAAGTAGGAGGCAACGCAAACTCTCCATATGTTTGGAAGAATAACCAAACGGTGGAGGACACAACTCTATATAGCGAGAAAAGCTTCCTAAGGTCATACTACATCCCATAGTATGATGATCAAACTGACAGATGTGCTTTATCCAAGGGAAACTCATTATGCTACCAATAAAGAAAATAGTTTTCTCATCCTCTTTTTGGGGTATATTTGATTTTTTTGTTCTTTTTGATAATTTTGGAAAAAGAATAAAGGAATATTACGTTACAATGGAGGAACGAGTACTTGCAAATGTACAAGCTCAAGGCACAAGGACAAGACTAATGTTCTGGTAAAATGATACTCGGGGAAAATCCTTCGGCGGTCAAAGGTGCTAAGACGCAGAAGCAAACTGTCACAAGGTTGTTGGATAAGGTATGCAAATGCGGTTGATAGAACACACAATGGTAACGTCCTTCGATGTAAGTTTAATGATCCCACATAAGGTAAGCTCGGTGGTTTTTCATGTTTAGAGAGTCTGAAAAAGCATAAAAGGAGACTCTGCTGGGGTACCTTTTTCGATAATAGTCTAGTCGATTCGAAAAAGGGATAAACTAGCACTGATTAGACATCAATTCAAAACCATTTTAACGAGTGTGACAAGGACAAGATCACTCGGCTATTTTTTCACTTTTAAGGAGTCTAAAAAAAGCTTAACTATGGACTCCGTCAGGAATATTCTTCTGGACCAATTTAACGAGTGTGAAATAATAAGGTCACTCGAAGATCTTTTAAATTTTAGGGAGTCTGAAAAGAGCTTAATTATGGACTCAGTGGGGGTTTATTTTTCGTAAGTTTAGTCCCTCAGGCCCGAAAAACGGATAAAATTATACCTGAGAGTACTCTTCTAAAGAACGAATGTTCTATAGAGTATACCTTTGTTCGTACAGTTGACCATCTGGACCGAAAAAGGGGTAAACTACCGCCGGACAGACGTGACTTCAAATTTCAGTTTAACGAGCGTGAAAGGCCACAAGATCGCTCGACAATATTTTCATGTTTAAAGGGTCTGAAAAGGGCTTAAAAGAAGACTCGTTTAAGGAACGTTCTTCTGGACCAATTTAATGAATGTGAAGAAACAAGGTCACTCAACAATCTTTTCATCATTAAGGAATATGAAAAGGGCTTAAAGAAGACTCCATAATGGTTACTTTTCTCAATTAATCCGGACGAGATCAAAAAGCATAAATGCAGTCTCACCAGATGTTGCTTTTGGATCTCAAAGCAAGCTTGAAAAACAACAAAGTTAGCTCATGATAGACTCTTTGTGGGTCGATGCCTAGCATCTCCTCGGGGGAGTTGTATGCTCCGATGAAAACATTGTCTATGACGCCAAGGATTCTAGAGATATTGATAGGTATCATTTCAGCAACGGTTTCCATATTACCCTCAGCATAGATCTTATGTGTAGCTAAGGGATTAGTATGACAAGACCTATCTCCAGTCATAGTCATGGTGAATTCTCCTGCTTTGATTCGGCTTAACTTTGGGAGGAAATATGATCTGTGATGAAGATCTTCCCAAGGTTTGTCTAGACTAATCATTGCTTCGATTACTGCTTCGTCAGAAGGAAAGACTAACTCTAAAAAATCTACATTAGTGAGAGAACCCTGAGCCCAAATAGGCTCTAGAAGTGGATCTAACTCTTGTGCAGGAGTCGGATCAGGGTTAGCTGAAGCTTGCTGGACTAAAGAGTAAACTACCTCAATGGAAGACAAGAGCATGGACATGCCTGAGTGCCCTGTCTCATCCATCGTGGCTGATGGGGAAGGAAGAATCCAAGGATCCTCAAAGTAAGTCATGCAGAATGATGAAACTTGAAAAATATCAACCTTATGGTGATTAGATACAAATTTGATATCGTCATGAGGAGGTGGGAAATCGAAGGTACCCATAAAGGATGGGCACAAACCAACTCCTACGTTAACAACACCTGGTTGAGGATTATCAATCATCGGGACCGTGGATGCCCCCAAAGCTGGGTCAGGTCTGGAGAAAGATAGTTGATCAATGGTCACTATCTGACCCTCGTGTGGAAACAACAGGACTCGGAAAACTGTAGCAACCATAGCTTGCATAGCATAAGTCCAACTCCATCCTAACAAGAGATTATAGTCAAGGGGAGCATCGACTACCTCTACTTCGACACACACGATTTTCCCTCCTAACTGCACAAGGAAAGAAGGAATGATGCCATGTGGTCGGAATGAATGACCGTCGAAAGCAGTGAGGAGTGTGGGTGATGGAGACAAAATAGGCTGGTCAATGGCCTTCTAGCATGCTAACGACATAACGCATGTCGAGGCGCCCTCTTCGACCACTGTGCGGAAGATATTCCGAGTAAAAAAATTTCGTGGGATGAGCCACTACTATCTGAAATGCTATGTGGTAAGGTAGACGAGGTTTTAAGTCGGTAGTATCTAACATGATGGTACTCGGATTACAAGTCTCAGTAGAGCCCAAAGCGGTTAACAAGGCTTTCCTCTGAGCAGGGCAGCTTTGGAGGACCTCCAAGGCAGACATCGCACAAGGGGTTTGTGATAAATCTTCCACTACAGAGTAATTCTAGGCGGCCCTTACGTTTGGGTTGTGAGAATCTTTTTTAAATGCACCCTTTGGAATGCGTGTCATTGTTTCTCCCAATGTCTTATTGATCTGTAGAGGAAGAGATGGGATATCAGCTTCTTTACCCTTCTCAAAAGCACTTGGTTTACTATAGTCGTGTGCTCTAGTCGTTATGAAAGAATCACCCCTAACCATATATACGTTCGTGGATGAGGAATTTTTTGGAGGAGGGCAGGTTTCTTGGCTGCCCTCTTCTGTGCTTGTAGAGGCTTGAGTTAAATTTTTCCCAAGTTGAAAGGGATTAGTCAACACTGCCTGTTGTTTCTGTGTGACAAACGTTTGGGCCTCTGCAAGTCGAGGACAAAGATGGGTCGGGTGGTCTTCCGCGCACAAGTTGCACGGATACCTCGCCTTCTGTTTTTCCGTGTTGTCCCTGCCAACATTATCAGTTGGTTTTTTATCCCCCTTACCCTTCTTTCGTTGTTTTTTCTTCCCTTCAGGCTGCTAGGGGGCCTTTGGTTTAGTCGACTGCACGGAGTGTACTTTCGACATTTGGGTAGGAGGAGCAGCCAAAGTAGTAGTTTGGATGGCCACTGTGTGTTGTATGGATAACTGTTGCAACTATTTTGTCAATTGCTCAGTGGGCTTGGTTTGTGTTGAACCAACAATGCCATCGGCATGTGGTCCAGCTCTTTGTCTAGTTTTATCTAGTATCGAACGTGGAACATCTGGAAAGATGTTATATAATAAACCAGACTGAGAATAGATGAGCTCAAATTGTTGAGCCCTCATGATGGCATCTTCTTCGGAGAAAACTCAAGAAGTCGCAACGTCTTTGGATAACTGTGGGACCAAAGAATTAAGGAACCACTCAAGCAGGAATGCTGGTGGGACTGGTACTTTGATTAGACTCTTTCAGTGTCTCCATTCTCAGATATGATCAAAGATATGGTCCGCGGTTGTCTGTTCAAAATTGACGAGCATCTTTGTGCCAGCGTCGTATCTCACAGGTAACTGGAAATGGTTAAGAAAGGTCATCACAAGTTCGCCAAAAAAAGAGTATCGTGAGCGATCGAGCTCGATGTACCATTTCGTGGCACTCCTGATAAGAGTACATTGAAACAATCGCAACTTTATGGAGTCATCTTTCAATAAGTTATATGAACACCAAATATGGAAGGTAGTTACATGATCACCTGGATCTTCATTAGGCTTGGCCTGGAACTTTGGAATGTCTGAAGGGAACTTCGTTGGCATAGGAGGCCAACGTGGATTGTGAAAAATAGGATCATTTAACAACCTTGTCAAATCTGGCAAGTGTAAAGTTTCTAGGAATGGTAGTTCGGGTTGCTACTGATAGCCTGGGAAAAGGGGTCATGGAGTTTCACTGGCACCAGGTTGCCAGGAAAAGTTTGGCTACTAGCCCGGATTCTGGTAGAAACCATGGCCCTGGCCAGCGTAAGGATTTTGCATCTGTGGAGACATCATCGGCTAATTTCCCATAAAGGACATAAAGTGTTGGGCATGCATCATGTTTGAAGGACTTTGGGAAGGATTACCCCATGCTGGTCCTGATGGGAGAGGCATAGTAGTTTGTCCAGGGTTCCATTGACTGTGGAAAGAATTACCCCAGAACGACATTCCAGAGGAGGGAACGGATCCTTGTCCTGAGTTCCAAGGTCTTGCTATATGTGCCCCCTGTGCAGGAATAGTACCCTGCGTAGGAGTAGATTGTCCAAAAATGGGATTGCCCCTAGATGGGATAGCGATTGATGAGAAAGTGTTGTTACCAAATGTCTCGTTCTAGGAAAATGGTGTCGAACCTACCGACATACTATGCACAGGTTTTCCTTGACACCCTACTCCAAATAAACTAGTGTGTGTAGGCTGCCCGAAGGACTGCTGATGCGGACCACCAAGTGAAAGGGGATGAAGGAGGGATATGACCTCCTACATAAGGAAAAGCGTTAAAAGGGACAAGAGTTCCCCCAATTTGACCTTGCAGAGGAGTGTTAGAGCTCCCTGCCCCCAGACCCAAAGTCTGTAAAGTGGAGTAGGTTAGTGCAGGACTTGTACCCGAACTAGGCATATCGTATGAGAACGGAGGGCCTGTCGCACTAGGTGTGAAGGGGTTTGTGGCCGCCACCATAGACGGGTTCTTTCCACTGTGCGACATAGTTGTGGCCGAGGCCATAGTGGCTCGGACCGACGATGGAAAGTTAGGAGATGATTCTCCTGTGGTAGCAACTGTGGTGGGAATGGAAGAATTCCCAGAAGAAGTAACAACGTTTGTTTCCATAGCTGTGTCAGGCACTGACTAGCGTTCGTAAAATTGGATTGGTACAATAAACGGTGCCAAGATATCAGTGGTTGGGGTTTCAACTGAGCCAAGGTTGGCGATTGATTCCTCCGAGAGTTGTTCGGGCACAAAGGTTTATAACCCGGTCACTTCAAAAGACCCTTGTTGGTCTAGCTTCCACCTTAATGATGGTAGGGGTGGCTCCAGTGTAACCGGCGACAGGCCAAGAAGCCTCCATGACCGGCGGAGCTCGAGATCCTCCACTGTGTGAGAATATCCAAGACACACTAAGGTATTCTAAACATTCAAAAGTAACACACACTAAAAAGAATCCCCTAAGAAATAAGTCAAGCAATCACTAAACTATTTGGAAGAACAGTTACAGCAACCAACACTAGAGGAACTTACCAGTGCAGGTGAAACTCGAACACGAAATCACCCTTCGGGTATACTCTGAAAATTGTGGCCCGATGTTTGTCCTAGGTACCAAAGTATACCCCCGTAGGCACCTGTGTATGTCCCTAAAAAGATTGGCAACTAGGTTGCCAACACGCGAACAGTCACCAGGCGGGTACAGTCAAAAGTCGGGTAGACCACAATGAGCAGGGTATCAAGCCCGAAATCTATCAAGGGTATCGAGAAGAAATGGTTTGGAAGACAACTGAGGACCTCGAATGGATTTGAGACCCACAAAGACCCATGGCAAATGCAAACGACGGAATCCAAAAACAAGCCCTGATATGTGTTCTCCACTACGATTGGTCTGTCTTTAGAGGGGTTATCTCCGCTAAATTTCCGCACACGACCTCATGTTTATCCCCTGTGTTAGAGGGGGGTCCCGGATAACTTCCAGAAAATTGGACTTAGACACTCCCTATCTCAGACTCTAACGTTTGGTTTTGAATGGCCTTGGAGAGTTTCCTATCCAACCTAATTCAAGGCCCTAGTCCTGAACTAGTTTGTGAACCCTACAAACATAAAAGTCTAGTAGATTTTAATATTAGCGTTGCTTTTATGGATTTTTCTTACATCAAGGGGTATGAGGGTGAAACTGATTATGTGTAAAGACGAAAGAAAAAACGAATGAAAAAAGATGGAAACTAAAGAGTTTTACTAAATGCAAAATTTCAAGAACTTTTCACAAAGAAAGATTTCTTTTTGTTTTTTAATTTTTCTAAGATTTTAGAAAGCAAACTCAAAGGGATTTTGCTCGACTACAAGCTACTTATGCTCTAAGTGCACTGCAAAAACTTATGAAATAAAATACTTCTCCCTAGATAATGATGCAGAAACACACTCTTCAACCAAAGAAGAAAATGAAAAGAGATTTTTTTTTCTTTTATTTGCTAGTAAGGAAACAAAGGGAAAATACCGACAAGCACAAAACCAAGAAAAAAAAATTCTAGCTTAAAGCGCAGATCACAAAGAATCAGAGTAAAGAATCACACAATGGCAATAAAAAAACAAAAACAAAGACTCTCACTCTTGTCTAAAAGCCATAAANAAAATCTGTCAACTATTTAACTGAGAAAAAGAAGGCTAAGGGTAAGATGACCTAACCTACTGACTGTTCAAACCTAGACTCAAACACCTGAGAGGAATACTTCTCACTAAGGGAGGGGATGACTGCCCCACCCTGAACAAAAAGTAACCTATCCAAGCACGCGACTGTCACTAAAACAACACGCGTGCAAACGTGTGCTGAACAGAGACAGAAAGCATGTACATGCGGGTTGACCTTGTATAGGCCATGTGTATATCTAAATTCTAAGGAAACTAAATGAAAACATGCAGTCCAGACTAGGAAGAGGCCTCTGGTATTGATAACTAGGGTCCCTTGAAGGCTCTTTCTAACAGAAAAGACAAATAATGCAAGGAATAATAACGCGAAAAAAGCAATCTGAGATAGGACTGTGAACCAACAAGACTCAGACAGGATTCCAAAAAAACCCCTGAGAATGTGTAATTTTGACAGGGAAGAGGAGAACTGCCTCTTAAGGTTCTCTCAACTCCTACACGCTACTGCTATCTCTACAGCTAGCGTCCACATGCAGGCTGTAATAGGATAGGGTGCGAGTACACGCGTGCAGGCCTTCTTCAGGCCGCATGTACCTCTGTGTGTCCTGACAACTATCATCAAGAAAAAGTCAGGGAAAAGTGGTATGGAAAACCAGACTCCCTACTAGCTCAGACATTACAAAAAAAGACAGGCAAAGAAAAATAGAAAACCTAATCTTTAAACTACCCAAAAACTCAAATAAATCCAGAAACCCTAAAGAGTATTCTCCCCAGTGGAGTCGCCAATTCTGTTGTTGGGAAAAACACCCTACGGACTAGCAAACTAGGGTCAAACTTGCATGCAGATTTTGACCGAATAGAAACTACTTTTTTACCTACAACCCAAGATTTAAACCCCTTATTCACAGTACATGCATGAAAAGGACCACCAACCTTATTACCGGCATTCGATGTAGATCCTCCATTGCTCTTCGATTACTTTCTTGCGTTGCTCCTTCCACAGATGACCTGCACTCAAGACAAACAACAACTATGCATGCATGCTACTTCTATACTCAAGGGTTAGAAATCAAGCATAAATCAATCAAACCATAGACAATTCATGCATTGGGATGGGAAAAGTATTATTTTTATTACTGAAAATGAATCAACTTACAAAAAAGCTGAGACTGACCACCTATCCTTGAACATGATCCTGGGCTCCTCTTCTTTTGTCCTTCAACTGCTTTGCGTTAAATCTCCTTTGGCATGAGGAAAGGCTAAAGGGTTGGGACAATGGATTACGTAAATGGGCAGAGTTTCTTCGCTATATTTTTTCCTCCTCCAAATGGTACCCCTACCCCTTCTTTTATAGGCTAGAAGGAGCTAGGGTTTTGGACGAACCCTTGGCCATGCATGGGTGGGAGTTTCAGTTAACTGACCCATAGCTTTTTGTTCCGTCGACAACTTTCCTTTTTTCGTGCTTTGTTAGGTACACGCGGGCTGTTGTGAGTCAGCCAGCGTACACACGCGTGCAGTAATGGGTTAGGGCGCGTGGGCTTTGACACAAGAGGATTTTCAAAGAGTTGTTCAACAGAGTTTTGGCAAGAAAGGGATATGAGTTGGACTGATGCCAAGTAAGCATGTGTGGTGCAATTTAGGGTTATAACACCAAGGGCATAAATTTTGTATACGATCTTTTTGGGGGGCACACAATAGCTCGTTTGAAAGGTCTATTTGAGGATTACATATTGTATTCATCCTAGAACATGTATTTGGCTATTGTTTAGGCACTTTCTTTCCCAAAAAAACCTTGTTTATGGCCTCAAAATGGCCTTGAAAGTTCTTGACACAAAAAAATTGTAGAAAACCTGCCAAGGCGAAGACCCCTATTTTGAGCTAGTGGAATAGGTGGGTGGCCATCTATTTACACCAGGATAAACATAAGCACATCCCCACCCTCACCCCCCCCAAATGCATGCCTTTGTAGACCTTCCCTACCCCACCTTGTCATGTTTCCCTAGAGATGAATTTTATGGTTGTATAAGAGAATCGAGTTGGGAAAAATTAGACATTGGGTTATCTAGTTAGTGATATTCCAAATTCCTCAAATACATATTCCATTTATGTTATGGTAAAAAATTCTTAATTGTTTCTGTAAGAGCATAAAACAAATTGGTACTATAGAAACCATTTAATACTATAATTCTTTTAGTTTCTAAGAAACCAAACGTTCATCCATTATAGACTATCACAAAAATGAAAATTTTCCTTGAAACTTGCCTACGTAGTTATTATGGAAATTGAGTTGATGTTCACCCTACTCTTGCTTGGTGATAATAGTTCCCATTATGGTAGATAAATACTTTCACTACAGTAGCTAATGGTAGTAATCATTATGTTTTGTTGTGACATACATCCATGTTGATTTTGTAGCACCCCAAGGTCGAGCCCATGCTAAATTGTAATTATTTTTATAGGCTAGTGAGCCAAGTGTGTATAAGTTGAGAGGATTATGTGAATAATAGGCCGAAGATCCTAGATGATAACGCCCATGAGCCTATTTTTTTATATGTAAATACTCATATCATTAATAAAATACATCGTTGCGTGTAGACCAACCACAAAGAAAGAGTTATGGGGGACTAACCTCCACTAGGTAGAGAAAGGGAAGGGGCTAAGAGGATAGGAAAAGGGCTAAGATAGAGAGATTATCTCTAAGGGAATAATATTATATTATTATTTCCTAAAGAGTAAGGTTTGGGAAATAACTGAAGTTATCCTAAGTTCCTATGGGAAGGGAACGCTTTATAAATGGATCTCATGTAGCTTCATGAAGACATGTGTTTGATTTGCGACATGCAGCTTTATGTGGGGAAATTTTTTCGTTGGGGTTCACTCTGCCACCCTTTCCATGATTTCCATGCACTAAGGGATTCACACAATCATCCGTCTCCCACTGTTGAGCCTCCTCCATGGTTGACCTCTGTAACTACATGCACCCATACTTGTTTGAGCCATACCGAGCTCTGTTGTTGCCATCATCTATGCCATACCTGAGCTCTGTTGATGCCATCATCCTTACCCATTTGAATTAGGAGATGGATAGAAGAAGCAGGTTGTCAGGCATGTGGGTTTGAAGTGGTGAGTTTTCAAGCCTGTGGATTGAAAAAGCAGGTTGTCATGCCTGTGAGAAACTCTCTCCGGGTGAGAGAGATTGTTTGGAAAGTGATTTCTCCTAGAGGGAGCCTAGAAATAGCTATAGAGATTTGAGAATTAATGTATGTCCTGTTTCTAAAGACTTAGAAGGGAAGTGGAGTGGTTGATGAACTATTTAACAATGAAGGTGTATATTCCTGGAGTGGGACATGCATGTGTGGAATGAGAAGCTATGAGATGTATGTATAAGTTGGCTCCTAGAAGGGAATCATTCATGTTGTACTGTGTGACTTTCTATAGTCTCATCCTAGCTTAGGAATCTCTTTTCCCAGGTGGAGTTTGGTCCCAGCTCGGGGGTGACCCACTGCTGAGAGTGATGAGCAACGTGGTCTAAGGCTAGGAGGTTCGTGGAAGGTTTGCACGTGGTTGGTGGACATCAATTAAATTATAATTATAAATTGTGTTAAATTATACATGTTGTGTTTAAGTACATGTTCGATAATTATAATAATTTCCTATGTTTGTTGCATGTATGTTTTACTGTTAATTTTTGCATGAATTTGTGTTGTATAAGAATGTTTATATATATTTTTAATGTTAATTTTCATTACACACACAAACACACACATATACATCATAAAAGAAGAAGTTTTCAAGTGACGTGCTTGAACATGTGGTAGGGGGTGTTTTAGATCTTGAACAAAGCCGAATTATGGTAGCATTCCCTAACTTGGGTGGTTGGGGAGTGTTACATTTTGGTATCAAAGCCATGGTTTCAACATTGGACTTGGATGGGTCGTGTATGAGTAAAGGAAAGTTACAGATTGTTAGAAGGGCACTAAGAGAGAACCTGGGTGCTGAGAGTGATGAGCAGTGTGGTATAAGGCTCGGAGGTTCATGGAAGGTCTACACGCAATTGGTGGAAATCAATTAAAATATAAGTATCAAATGTGTTAAATTATACATGTTATGTTTAAGTACATGTTTGATAATTATAAGAATTTCTTGTGTTTGGCGCATGTATGTTTTACTATTAATTTCGGCATGAAATTGTGTTGTAGAAGAATGTTTATATATATTTATATTTTCATTATATATATATATAGAGAGAGAGAGAGAGAGAGATGTATAGATATAGATATATATATACACAACATAAAATAAGAAGGTTTCAAGTGGCATTCCCCAACAAGTGGCTGGGGGCATTTCAGAGCTTGAACAGAGCATAATTATTCTAGTATGTCCCGACTTGGGTGGTTGCAGAGTGTTACATTTTGGTATCATAGCCCATGGTCTCAACACTGAACCTAGATGGGGTAATTATGAGTAAAGGGAAGTTACAGAGTGCCAAAAGGGTGCTGAGAGAGAACCTGGGTGGTAATGGAAAGCTTGGGAGGAGTGGCGAAGCAGTTATCACAACAATCATGGTTGATAACCATGACATTGAATTTGATCCATAGGATCTGCATGGGGTGAGGTAGACCCTTCCTAGCTATCAAATATGGAAAATATGCACAATAGTTAACCTCCAAATCCTCACGACTTCGTGACTTCGACGAATTTACATTATGTTAATAAAAGTGGCTGAAGCCCAAAGTTACAAATTCTCGCAGTGATTTTCAACCATAGATCATGCATGAGGAGGAGAGCCATGGATTTTTCCCTGAGTATTTTGGAGGTTCAACACTCTGGGAGAAGGTAATCCTCAATCTTCAAGGAGGGAAATCTTCTAAAGTCTTGAAATATAGATTTAATATGGACCATTCATGTTTTAGGACACCTGTCCGCAGATTAGCCTATTCGGGAATTCGACATTCAGGGGATTTGTGGTGTAGTGTGGAGAAGTCTCCAGAATTCCCGGAGTCCTGAAATTCAGAACCAATCCAAACCGTCCATTTCTAGGGACACATGTCTGCATATTAATCAATGTTCATAATTTCGACAGTTTGGGGGTTGTCTGGTGTTTAACAAATAAATCCTCCAAAGCTCGAAGCTTAGAAGTCTCGGAGCATTGGAGTGACGTGGACATGTTTGGACGTTCGACATTCGAGAGTTATAAGGTGTGTTGTAGTGGAATCTCTCGAAGCCTGAAGTGTTGAAATCCCAAAGCGCTAGATAAGATGTGGCATGATGATGTCACCTAGGGTGACGTGGACCTACCCTAAGTCTTCCACGTGCCACTTGATTTTTTACTTTTGGAAGGCCATTAGTACCAATTGGGACCCAACATGTGTCACTAAATAGTGGAGCCATGTGTCACCACCTTGATCGATGAAAATAGAGTTAAGTCGACCCTAGAGGGTTCTGAAGTTCAAAAATCCAGTGTTTGGAGGAAATGTTGGAAGGAGTTGAAAAATCCTCCGAAGCTCGAAGCTCCATATTGTCAGAGTTCTGAAGCTCTAAAGAATTTCTTTTTCAAGTAATTCTCCACTTCGACATTCGCTCATTCGGGGGATGGGTGGATTTTTTCAACATAAACCTTTGAAGCCCAAAGTGACGAAGCTCCGAAGTAGCGAACCTCGAAGCTCCAAAGGTGTACTACACAATGGGTTCACTAGTTCGATGGTCCAAGGGTTTTGTGATGTGTAGACGAAGAATTCACCGAAGCTCAAAGTCCCAAAGTGACATGGCCTATTGATTTCACCAAGGGTGATGTGGAAAAAATAGATGCTTTCCATGTATCAACGTGTTCCATGATCTTCAAAGAATTTTCATTCCAGTTAGAACTTGACACGTGTCACCCCTCAAATTGGGACACGTGTTCGCTTCTTGTATTCTGCCACGTATCACCTCCCTTGGTTCTTACTTACTGACGGAGACTCTAGGAGTTCGCCAATTCAAAATTTGGAAGGAAAGAAGTGTGATGAAGGTGAAACCCCCAAAGCTCCGAACAATGGAGTGAATCCTAACCATCGGTCCAGGATATAGGTGTCAACAGATCGAGGGTAGTCCAGAAGACTGACTATCTAGGAAAATAGAAGAGTGGAGTGCATAATACTCCCGAAGCTCCAAATAGTGGAGAAAATACTCACCATCGATTGGGAGAGGACATGTGGTGCCATATCCCAAGGTCTGGAGACTTGGTACTTTGAAAGGAATGGATTTGCAGGTTTCTTTGAGTTGAGAGCTCCAGAGGGATGGAGTTAATATCGACTGTTGATCGGGAGAGGAACGTGGGGAAATTCTAGATCAGTAATTGGTGAGATCATGACTATCAGATCCTCACAGAATAGATCAATGGAAGGGAATGCTTACGAAAATCCAAAGGTAAATTAACGAGGGGGATATTTCACATCCGAAAATCAATCGGGATCGTAGATATCCATCGGGAGGAAGATCAACGGTGGATGTTTATTTCCACTCCATCGCACATCTTCCATTGCAGAAATCCAAAATAAAATTAACGAGGGGGCTATTTCACATCCAACAATCAACCAGGATCATAGATCTCCATCAGGATGGAAGATCAATGGTGGGCATTGATTTCTGCTCCATCACACATCTTTCCATTGTGGAAGTCAGGTTTTTTGCTAAACCGCAAACATGTTCTAGGTTCATAATCAACTAGGACCATCGATCTTAAAGTGATCAACAAATCAACGGTTTTTCCAGTTTTAGGGAAATTGGAGTATGAGCTTGTAAAAACCTTTGAATCGAAAAGCTCCGAAGAGCCAATCTGAGAGTTCACCAGTTCGGTGTTCGAGAGAAATCAATGAGGAAGGGTAAGAAACCTCTAAATCTTGATGTTTCGGAGCCTTGAAGTCCCGTAGCTCCGAAAAAGAAACTATCAATTAGCACTTGATCACTGCCTGTGGCCACATGATATTGTGTTCCAAACAAAAGAGGATAATGCCTGAAAAACTATTTTAAAGAAAGGAAAGGACTTAGGAAGAAATCCCGTGGGGTTTTGATGGTTCAAATCCAAATAAAAAGTGGTAAAGAAGGTCCAGGACATCAAAACATAGCTATTCACCCAGAAAAGGGGACTGATCAGATAATTTCTTAGAAAATTAGAGGAATGAAATCTGATGGGTTATTGAACCAAAATGGTTCATGCTTTTATAAAATTGTTGAATCAATTAGCCTGACAAGGTTATGTTGGCTGCACATTTTGAAGAATTAACAACAACTTGGTCAGATCAGAATCAACACAAAGTACATAAGGATGGAAGATACACATGGGGCTTATAGTAAAGAATATGATATCAGAGGAATGGATGTCCAATTGGGTATAGAAGGAACAGACTCCAATGGACATGGGGAGAAAAAGGATGAAAACTTAAATATGACAGAAACCATTAGAAATTACCAGAAATATGTCTAGATTCACAAGGATGATAATGAAAGGATTATGGAAGCCAAGGATCAACAGGAAGACTTAAAGATGAAGTTAATGCGAAGCCTAGACAAAATTGAAAAGAAATTGGATAAGGAGAGTGGCTCCATCAAATAAGGAAGCCACATGTCCCCTAATGAGAAAAGAAGAACGAGCAGTAGTAGCAGAAATCCCCAACACTCCCAAAGTCATTCCAATAGGAGAGAACACAATAGATCAAGTCGATCTCCTGTCAAGAAGCATAATTAGAGGTCTAGGGTGGATGAACTATGAGGAGAAATGAACAAAATCAAACCTCTTTTTTTATGGTGAACACAAGAAGGATGAAGATGTTGATACATGGTTGCTAGGCATGAGGAAGTACTTACAATTTCAGAACTATTATTCTCATGCAGAAGGAAGAATTGTTATCTATCATCTTAAAGGAAAGGAATCCATGTGGTGGGATCATCTTGTGCAGGTGCAACACATTAAAGAGAAAAATGTGACTTGGAAGGAATTCAAGAAGCATTTTGAGAAGAAATACTTGACCAAGAGATATTATGAAAAAAAGATGAAAGAGTTCTTTGAACTCAAACTGGGCATCATGACAATTGATGAGTATGGAAAGAGAATTTTAGAACTGTTGAAGTATGTCTCCTTCATCAAGGATGAGATAGTTAATATCCAGAGATACTTGAGTGGGCTGCCATATTTCATCAGTGATAAAATTCAGTATGATGATCCTAAAAGTTTGGAGGAAACTATAAGAAGAGCCAAGTTATTATATGATCAACATAAGGGAAATCCTACTTTCCATAAATATTGGGAAGATAAGAAGAAGTTCAATATGGAACAGAGGAAGAAGGGGAACAAGCCACCCTTATTCAAAAACAATACTTAGGGACAGCAAACTCTTAGAGATCCCAGAATCACTGAGATAGGTGGGAAAAGGCCAAGGAAAACACCCATTCAATGTTGGGGTTGTAAAGGAGATCATATGTATAGATATTATCCACATAGAAGTGAATAATTGAGAGATGTCCACAATGTACAACAAGAATAAATAGTGGAGGAAATGGGCATAAGTGTACCAAGGATCTATGCATCCCTGGACAACAAGCAAGAAAAGTTTCAATCACATATGATTGAAGTAAAAGGTATGATCCATAACCATGCCTTTACTATTTTAATAGATTCAGGAGCTAGTCATAGTTGATCCTAAGGTAGTGGAAATATTGCAATTGCCAAGAAGCAAGAATGGGAAATATTGGTTGGTGCAACTGCCTATAGGAGCCAAGAGAAAAGTGAATGAGTTGGTTAAATCATTTCTAGAGGACATGAATGGGCTAAGTACTAAGGCAGATTTGAACATTCTTCCCTTGGGTTCATATGACTATCTAATTGGTATGGATTGGTTGGACCCACACCATGTTGTCTTAGACTATCATTACAAGGAATTTACTTTCCTGAATGAGGAAGGGAACCCAAGAATCGTCCAAGGAATTACCAGGGCAGTTATTGTTTGAGAGATCTCAACAATGCAGCTGAAGAAGTGTTAGAGGAAGGGATTCCAAATATTTACAGCTCATATGGAGGAAGGACCTATAGATAAGCTGACAAATCTTGAGGATCATGTAGTCGTGATATATTTTGAGAATATGTTCTAGGAGATACTAGGACTAACCCCAGAGAGAGATATTGACTTCTCCATAAATTTGATGCCTGGAGCAGCTCCAGTATCCAAGAATCCTTACAGACTGAGTACACCAAAACTGAAGGAAATGCAAATGCAGCTTCAATAAATTTTGAAGAAGGGGTATATATTCCCAATTGTGTCACCTTAGGGTGCCTCAGCCGTATTTGTGAAAAAATATATATGGTAAATTGATATTGTGCATTGACTTCAGACAATTGAACAAAGTAATTATAAAGAACAAGTATCCTTTGCCAAGGATTGATGATCTATTTGATCAATTAAAAGATCCAAGGATATTCTCAAAGATTGACCTCAAGTCAAAATACCATCAAATAAGGATCAAAGATGAGGACATTAGCAAGACTTCCTTCAGGACAAGGTATGGTCATTACGAATTCACAGTGGTGCCATTTGAGCTATCAAATGCACCATCTTTTTTTATGTGCTTAATGAATGGTGTTTTCCAGGAATACTTAGACAAGTTTGTCATTGTATTTTTGGATGACATCCTTGTATAGTCCAAGTCAATATAAGAGCATGAGAATCACTTGAGGATGGTGTTACAATTGTTAAGAGAGCACCAATTGTATGCCAAATTGAGCAAGTGCTCATTTTATCAAAACCGTATTCATTATTTGGGGCGTATCATATCTGAAGAAGGGATAGAAATGGGCCTTGAAAATATTGAGGTCATTATAGGGTGGAAAACACCTAAGAATGTGACTGAAGTTAGATCATCTATGGGTCTAGCTGGATACTACATAAGATTCATTGTAGGTTTTTCAAGGATTTCTCACCCGATAACTTCCTTGCAAAGGAAGGGGGTGAAGTTTCAATGGACAACAAAATGTGAAAGAAGCTTCCAGCAATTGAAGTAGTTGTCAACCAGTTATCCAATCCTAATAATTTCATATCTGACTGAATATTTTGTGGTATGCACTGATTCATGCAAAGAAGGACTTTGTGGAGTCCTCAACTAGAATGGATATGTGTTATGTTTTGAATTCGGAAAATTGAAAGAGCATGAAAGGAATTATGCCACTCATGATTTGGAGTTGGCAGCAATAGTGCATGTCTTAAATAAATAGAGGCACTATCTCATGGAAAACATATTTGAGCTAATTACAAACCATAATGGTCTAAAATATTTGTTTGAACAGCCAAATTTAAATTCCAGGAAGAGTAGATAGTTGGAATTTCTCTGTTAGTATGACTTTGATATCAAGCACATCAAAGGAAAAGAGAGCAAGTTGGTTGATGCACCCAGTAGGAGAGTGCATGAATTGCATGCTACAACAATTAGCATGTATCAAACTGATCTTGAAGGAAGCATTTCTAAGGCTACACAAGTAGATTTGGAGTACATGGGGATAGTAACAAAATTACAGCAAGGTAAAATGCAGTAGAAGGTTGAATATTATAAGTTGGGAAATTATGAAATTCTCTTGTACAAGAATAGAATTTATGTACCAAATTATCATGAATTGAGGAGTATGATGTTGAAAGAGATGCATCATGTACCTTGTGTTGTACACCCAGGATATCATAAAACAATTGCAGTTGTCAAGAGCCAATACTATTGGCCAGACATGAAGAGGGAAATTGTTCAGTACATTGCTAAATGTCTCGAGTGTCAAAAGTTCAAGGTTAAGCATAGACACCATGTTGGGTTGTTGTAGCCATTGCCTATTCTTGAGTGGATGTGGGAGGTGTTTTCAATGGATTTCATCACCAAATTGACCAGAACAAGCAAGCATCATGATTCTATCAAAGTGGTGGTGGACAAGCTTATTAAAGCTGCTCATTTCATTCCAATGAAGATTACTCACAAGGAAACCAATGTTGTTGATATCTATATGATAGAATTAGCTTTCTTGCATGGCATACCCAAGACAATTGTGTCTAACGGAGACCCAAAGTTCACCTCAAGGTTTTGGAAGGGATTATTCAAAGGATTCAGAACAAATCTAAATTTCAACACAACTTATCATCCAGAATCTGATGAGAAAACAGAGAGGGTCAACCAAGTGATAGATGATATGTTAATAATGTTTATTAATTGGGTTGGTTTTCATTGATGTCAACCCTTGAAGAAGGTATGATAGCACAATGTTTAGGGTAATGGACCCAAGTTTGTTTGAAGGATAATGGTATGAGTTTTGATGTATTTGCGGGTAAGACTATTCTAGATGGATAGTACATGTCATTCCATTTCTGGTGGTACATGGAACACCACATAACTCCACACGGTTAGATATTTATGGCCATGTGAAGTTAAAGAACCCTCGTGAGTCATCTAGAAGCCCCAAAAGGTCAAAATTGTCAAAGTGGTTGGAAAGAATAAATTATTTAAATAATAAAGTGAAGTGATGAGTGTACTATAAGTCAAAGTGGATACAAAATAAATTATTTAAATAATAAATTTAATGTAGAAATTACTAAGTGGACAAGTGGTTAGAAATGGGTTAGCCCTAAAATAATGAAAGTGGGTTAAGATGGTTAGAAGGTAATTTAAAAAATAAAGTGAAGTGATGAGTGTACTATAAGTCAAGTGGATACAAAATAAATTATCTAAATAATAACGTTAATGGAGAAATTACTAAGTGGGCATGTGGTTAGAAGTGGGTTAGCCCTAAAATAAGGAAAGTGGGTTAAGATGGTTAGAAGGTAAACCCTTGAGGAAGCTATATGAAAGTATATACAAGAACCAATAATCTCTCATTTTTAATCACACTTGAGCATATTGAATATCTACAAGTGAATGAAGTAACCAAATGATATCTAAGCCAAATTTTAGAGGGAAGGTGAAGTAAAGAAGGCTGAAATTCAAGGGAGGATAAATTCTTTTGATGATGCTTTCTAAGGTATGTTATTTACAGCTCATCTCACCATTTTTGAATTAACATATTTCTAGAAGGATTCAGATCATGAAATTTAGAGGCCATTGAGGAAACATATCCAAGTAGTTGTGATACAAATTTTAGCTTGTGGGTCGTCGTCTTTTTGGAGTTACACTCCTTGGAAAATAAGGTTTGTGGCTACTCCTGAAACTAGTCTAAAACAAGTGTTTCGGGTAAAAATGTCTTAACATCTTCATAACAGATCCAAATTGTTGGTTGTGGAGCCTGATTATCTTCCTGATTTATAGGTCTTTTACTTTCAGCCATGTTTATACCCCATGAAGTATTTACACCCCAGAAGTATGTACACTCTTCCACGCGGGGGAGTGCAGAGGGGGGGTACCCCCTCTGCGGGGTCCGGGGGGCCTATCTCCCCGGCTGGGGGGTCTGGGGGAAAGCAGGCCCCTGGTGGGGTTTGGGGGTGAAGCCCCCGAAGAAAAAATTGCCTTATAAAATTATATTGTAATTTCATTGTAAATCTGGACCGTTCATTATAAGGTCGCAGATCTAACGATAGAGATTATGTTAGGATATTTTTCCCTAGAAGGCAACCCTCTTCTATGAGGGAAATGTATTGCGGCTATGATTGATGGTTAATATTGTATTATGAGAGACGAGACTGTGAGATTTCATATTCAATGAGAAGGTCATGTACAAAGATCAATTGCAGGGAAAGAAACAAGAAACAAAAAAACAAGAATACACAGTTCTTGATGAGATCACTGAAAAAGAAATTCCAAAGGAACCAGAAAATCAAAATGTACAACAACAGGAGCAACAGGTACCTCAAACACCTGCAAGTGTTGTTAGAAGATCTACCAGGTTAAGTATACCCCCTGAACGATACTCTCCTTCATTATATTATTTATTGTTGATTGATTCCGGTGAACCGGAATGTTATGAAGAGACAATGCAGGTAGACACCAAAAAGAAGTGGGAGCAAGGCATGAAAGAGGAAATGGATTCCTTGGAAAATATCCAGACTTGGGACTTGGTTCAGTTGCCTACGAGAAAAAGAGCATTGAATAATAAATGGGTTTACAAGTTGAAGGAAGAGGATGGAGGAGAAAAGTGGTACAAGGCTAGACTTGTTGTAAAGGGGTTTGCATAAAAGAAAGGTATAGATTTTGATGAAATATTTTCTCCTGTTGTTAAAATGAATTCAATTAGGACTATTTTAAGTCTTGTGGCAATAGAAGATTTTCATCTTGAACAGTTAGATGTAGAAAAAACTTTTCTCCATGGGGATTTGGAGGAAGAGATTTATATGCAGTAGCCACAAGGGTATGAGGTCAAAGGGAAGGAAAATTTGGTATTCAGGTTGAAGAAGAGCTTGTATGGCCTAAATAAAGATCCAAGGCAGTGGTATTTGAAGTTTGATAGGTTTATGACAGAACAAGGTTATAACAAATGTCATTCTGATCACTGTGTTTATTTTAAAAAGCTAGAAAATGGAAGCTTTATTATCTTGCTATTGTATGTAGATGACATTCTTGTTGCAGGGACTAATATGTAGGATATAAATGTGCTCAAGAAGAAATTAGCTAATTCATTTCGATGAAGGATTTGGGTGCTGCAAAGAAAATCCTTGGTATGAGAATAACAAGAGACAAGAAAAATTGGAAACTGACATTGTCTCAGGGTGAGTACACAGAGAAGGTGTTGGAGAGGTTTAGAACGCAGAATGAAAAACCAGTTAGTACACCTTTGGCCAGGCATTTCAAATTAACTAAGGAAATGTGTCCCAACACACAGGAGGAGATAGAATACATGTCCAGGGTCCCTTATTGATCAACAGTTGGCAGCTTGATGTATGCAATGGTTTGCACAAGACCAGATATTTCACATGCAGTGGGAGTTGTGAGAAGGTATATGAACAATCTAGGTAAAGAACATTGGGAGGCAGTAAAGTGGATTCTCAGGTATTTGAGAGGTATTACTACACATGCATTATGTTTTCGAGGTTCAGACACTTTTCTACAGGGATATGTTGATTCAGATATGGCAGGTGATAAAGACAGCAGGAGGAGCACCACAGGGTATGTTTTTACTATAGGTGGAACAACAGTAAGTTGGATTTCGAAACTGCAAAAGGTTGTTGCACTTTCAACAATAGAGGCAGAGTATGTTGCTGCTACAGAGGCTAGTAAAGAAATGATTTGGTTACAAAGGTTTATGGAGGAAATGGGAAAGAAGCAAGAGAACAGCTGGTTGTACTGTGACAGTCAGAGTGCCATTCACCTTGCAAAGAACTCAGCCTTCCATTCGAATACTAAGCATATACATTTGAGGTACCAGTTCATATGATCCTCTTTGGAAGATGGACAATTGAAGATGGAAAAGATGCACACTAGCCAGAATCCTGCAGACATGTTAACAAAGGGAGTAACCAGGGAGAAACTGAGTTCTTGCTCAGTTTCAGTTGGTCTTCAAGAATGAAGATGAAGATGAGAAATTTTCCAGGTCCAATAAGGTTCAGAGTCCAGCATATACAGCAGTGGTGGAGTTGTTGAGATCAGTCTCCAAGTGGGAGATTGTTGGTTGTGGAGCCTGATTATCTTCCTGATTTATAAGTCTTTTACTTTAAGCCATGTTTATACCCCATGAAGTATTTACACCCCAGAATTATGTACACTATTCCACGCAGGGGAGTGCAGAGGGGGGGTACCCCCTCTACGAGGTTCGAGGGGCCTATCCCTCCAGATGGGGGGTCTGGGGGCAAGCGGGCCCCAGTGGGGGTTCGAGGGCGAAGCCCCCGAAGCAAAAATTGCCTTATAAAAGTACATTGTAATTTCATTGTAAATCTGGACCATTCATTATAAGGTCGCAAATCTAACGGTAGAGATTATGTTAGGGTATTTTTCCCTAGAAGGAAACCCTCTTTTATGAGGGAAATGTATTGTGGCTATGATTGATGGTTAATATTGTATTCTAAGAGAGGATACTGTGAGAGCAAGAAGAGGAAGTTACAGCGGGTTTTGTTGTAGGTTGTATCCCTTCATTTGTTGGATAATAATAAAGGAAGGACCTGGAAATTTCTCTGGTGGACGTAGCCCACACTGGGTGAACCACGTAAATCTGTGTCTCTCTTGTATTATGTGTCTTCTGTGTTTTTTTTCTGCATTTGTTTTATTTTATTGCTCCGCGGTCCTGTTTTTCTAACACAAATTTAGTAAGAAAAAATGTATTGTTTAGAGTATAGTCTGCAGTATTTTGTGTACAATTTTCAGATCCATACAATAAATATTCAGTGCAAGGCATGCTCTACAAGTTCGCTCTATAGAATAAGACATAATTCAATAAGTTATGTCATTTTTTCTATAACTCCTTTTCTGAGAGGATCCAAGTAGTGAAATATAGAGGAATTCAATAAAATACACTTAATTCTATACCATTTTTATATCTTTATTCATTACAAGTACATAGTTATGATTATTTCAAGTTAGGTTTGTTGACTAATCCAAAACTAGTCATGTGAGACTAAAGTAAAGTTTGATGAAAATGCTAGTCTCTTGTTGTTAAAGTTAAGGAAGGTTTGCATGGTATGTGATCATCTACACCAAGTATATTATAGAGTTACAAATCAGATTTGGATGATGAAATTGATGAAGGAGTTTGGTTGAGGTACATGTTGGGTGCATGGTTGAAATAAGTAGTTGATGAGTTGTCACATACATGAGGTGTATAGTTGATGATGTTGGTACATCTTGATGAGTCATATTTGATGAGTAGTTGATACATGATTGGTACATACTTTGTACATGGTTGGAGGCACTTGTTAGTAGTATTGTTGACACATGGTTTATGGATGATGTAGCATACTTGTATTGGTATACTATTAGAAGCACATATTGATCTTGGTGATGATTATGAGTTGTAGTGTTATGCTTGGTTGATGCATATCTTTGAGAGTTGTCTTGGTGATTTATCTTGGTGAGTAGATCTGATTTGGTTGATAATATTGATGAGACAGATTGTTGTGATATCTTGTTTGGAGAAGTTGTTGTGACATGTTATTTGTACAGGTTTGGTGCATGGTTGATGCATTGGTTCATGGTACAGGTTGAGGTACATATTGGTGCATGGTTGATGCACTTGTTTATGGTACAGGTTGAGGTACAAGTTGGTGCATGGTTGATGAACTTGTTTATGGTACAGGTTGATTACATGTTGATGCATGGTTAAATTTATTGGTACAGGTTGTTTGGTGTAGGCTGATTGGAATAGGGTTACAACAGTATATCTCATAGTGATAGTGTGACAGTGGTTCCATCATTCTACCTATATGCTAGGGAGATTGGATAGGGAAATGACAGGTGGTTGTAGCCGAAGAAAATAGGGGGTTGTAGCCAGAGAGTTGGGGAGCTGGAGCTTCCTTCAGGTTATAACCTGAGAACTAGGGGGTTGGAACCTCCTTCGAGTTGCAGCTAGAAAACAAAGGAAGTTGGTGCTTCCAATGAATGTAATTCTTAAAGACATATAAGAAAAATCATTATGTGGTTTTCTCCTACTTTGGGTTTCCACATAAATAAAATTTTGCACTATGTATGTGTATGATTTCTCATTTGTTCATTATTTATTTACTCTGAAACTATTGAATGATAATTCTACATTTATATAACACTTGCATTTTGTGGTTAAAAATGATTGAATTTCTCTATTATTGATTCACCCCACTCTCGATAATCCAACAATTGATATCAGAGTCGGTTGCTTCAGGAAACAGTTTAACCACTGGAAGGAGATCATGGATTATTCTGAGAATGGAGTAGCATTGTTCAATGGTCAGAATGGTTTAAAGTATGAGATATGGAGTGGAAGGACAAAATTATTTTTATAGGAACAGGGGCATTATATTTGTCTATCAGGTGTTACAGGATATTATAGTTCAAAAAGGGAAAATATTGCAGCCAAGAAGGAATTGAAGAAGAATAACAAAATAGCAATGGATTTCATCTAGGAAGGATTACCTAATCTGGTAAGAGAAAAGGTTGGTAAATGTTCATCAGCCAAAGAAATTTGGGATAATCTACATGACATATATTCTTCACCCATCCTAGATTCAAAAAATGCCTAAGAATATGTAGATACATATCAAGAAGAATTATGTTCACCATATCAAACAGATTCAGAAGATGAAGAGTACATAATCACCAAAGGTATGTTGTTTTTCTTTAACTATAAAAAATGCAGACATCTTGAAATAGAATGCCATGAAGGAAATGAGGAAGAAAAACTAATTGAAAGGGAAGAAAATTATCAAGCAAAATTGATTAATGATTTAGATGAACTAAGAGAAGAAAACAAGTCACTCAAGAAATAATTGATGAAACAAAATGAAGTGTTCGCATTTTTTAAGAAGCCCAATAAGTTGTCTAGAACTTAATAACTCACCTAGAAGAAGCCAGAAAGATCGAAGAAAATCTTGAATATAAAATGTGGTATTTGGAAGCCAACATAGCAGCACATGAGGAAGAAGTAGAAATGAGAGAGAATATATTGAAATATCATATTAAGGAAAGAACTATTGATCTAAATCAACTTGTTGGCATAGGGGTAGACCCCGGGTTCAACGCTACAAGAGAGCACCAACAAAACCCCAACTACCGGCCCTTTTGGCAACACCTGTGAAGCAAATGAAGTCTCGCCCAAGGTAGAGGCAGGGGTGGTTGCAGGACTCAAGTGTCTGCAACCTTAGCTGGGACACATATCTGTGATTATACAACTTAGTAAATAACTTATCACCATTAGTTATTTAACATGCAATCATTATCTACTTCGTTGATAAAACAGAGCCTCGTAGTACTCACAGTAATCTACCATATATGAGCACTTAGCATAAGTAAAATAGGTCGGACGTAACTGATCATATTCATGTATATTAGATCTAACATTCCATACATCATTAGCATTGAGAAAAATAAGATCTATCTAATCATCTCAAAGCACTAAGAAAATAAGACATAAACACATTCAGACAAGTGGCAAGCAAGATAACACAGTGATTACATGGTTCACCCCTCTCCTGGGGCTACGTCCACCAAATATTCCTCTTTATTATCTTCAATCATTCATATACATGCACAAATCCATACAAACCCCACTCCGCATAGGACAGGAGATCTGCGCACACCTCACTAGATCCTCCTTCCCCGAGTTAGGTTAGAACACAAAATATTCTACTCAATCTCTTACAGTCATTTGCACTTAGCCTTGCAAGTCTCACACGACATGCATAGAGCATATACAACTATTACTTGCACTTGGCACTTATCTCATCATCCCTTTCCTACATTTCCTAGGTATCTATTAATACATTACAAAATAGGCCTAAACATGTGTAAACCCATGGGCTGACATCCCTTTCCCATTACATATTCCCAACAACCCAAAAAGAGGCCCAAAAGGGGGCCGAGATCCTGTGATCTCTGCTTCGTCTTGTGCTCCTCCTTTGACAGGATGTCGAAGTCCCAAAATAGGTCAACATGACTAAGAAACTCCCAAAACTTGGTCAAGGGCCAATAGGCCCCCAACACTCACCTGTGACTCGTCCCGAGTCACTCTGATCTGACCAATTCTTCATCGAACACATCGAGCTTGGCTTGAGCTGCTTCAACTTGTTGTTTTGTTGGATCCTCTTACTTGGTAAACTCCTGGATCAGTGCATTGTTCACCAGTCCTTCCAGGCACTTCTCTATGGAGACAACGACCTGCTCAATCTCTTCTCCTTGTCTCTCAACTTATATAAATAATAAGAATGCCTGATCTTGCACAGGTTGAAGTCGTTGAGTGACCTCCATCACTTTACTTTGAATCATATCAACCTGCTTCTAAGTTGTGCGTTGTTCATGTGATCTCTTCATTATGTCTACAGTTGACATGGCCTTTATCTGTACCTGTAGCATATCCACATGTTGTTTTTCTTCTTGGAGATGTGACTCCAACTTCTGCAATTCTAGATTCTCTGTATGGTTTTCATATGTTTGGGCACTCTGATTACTTAGCTTCTTTCACTCCAAGGCACGATATATTAATCTGCCAACTGTGCTATGAGCAGTTGCTTCTCGCTCATCTCTTATCTCCTGAGAGGTTTCGGGTACAACACAGAGTTCTAGATCTGCGATGAGTTGCTGGAGCTTCTGGATTACCTCTTCCAATTGTGCCACCTGCTGTGGAACGTGGTCCTCAGTCTAGACTTTAACGATTATCACAGATCGAAGTGCTTTGTTGACCCTTCCCTTAAATTCAAGTTTCTCAGCGAGCAACTGTTCCTTGCTTTGTTGTAGCTCTGCTTTCTCTTCATCAAACTTATCTTGCATATCAATCTTCTCTCATTCTGCATTAATGTGTTGTTCTAACAGAGCTCCTTGTGCTTGTGCCAGAGCCTAGGTGGCTTGTGTTGTTTTCCCCTATTCTCGTCGGAGGTGATCTTCGACCGTATCAACAATCTGGTGGAGTTGAGCTAGCTCATCTCCTGTTTCTAGTGTTCCTACCATCAATGGGCGTAGTGGATACTGTGTGGCTGGACTGTAGTGCTTTCTTCACTTCTTGAAATTTGACCTTGATCTGACTGAACATCTCCTCCTACTTGGCTTCCTGCTTCTTCTCTATCTCCAGTGAATCATCGTTCAGTGCAGCAATGATGAATTTGAAGTCGTCTGAGGTTAGGGTGGTATCAAACTTGGTTCTAGTTGCTTTCATTTTCTTCCTTGAAGAAGGTTTCGAAGGGGAAACCTTCATATTCTTTGAGGGATCATCTTCGTCTCTTGGCAGTGTGACCTTGTATTTATTTTGTTCGACTTCGGTGTCATCTATCTCTCTGCCATCACCTCCGCGCTCAGGTGATATAGAAGGAGTTTGTGCTGAAGTGCTGTGGACATCCTGGGCTTCTTCATTCTTCTTTGTCTTTCTCTGTCTAGGTGTATCATGCACGACTTCTAGAATATCAACATCAGAGAGCTCTGTGGGGTCAGTTGGGATGAGGAGGTTTTTAGACCACTCATTAGTAATATCTTTTAAGTCTTCCTCTGTTAGTTTGTAGTAGGACTACAACTGTAGGTGATGCTCATCAGCGTGCGGTGTGATGTAGATGAAGTTGCGGTCTATGTTGAATTTCATCAATGACCTAAATCTGGGAAGTGTGTTTGGGGTGATGCGAGCCATAACCTAGATTGCGACCTTCAGTTGGTTGTAATAAGTGTGGAAAATGACATTGGACTGCCACTACTTTCTCATGTCATTGGAGTATCACAGCGTACCAAACTTCGTGGGAAGTGGCTCAAAGGGATCGACATGCAGGAAGGTTGCACCTTCCGGCATCTCCCATGTGATGAAAGTGATTAATATACGCAGCCAACTAAAATGGAACTTGTACCCTTAGTCCTATGCTTCCTTGTAGTCCACTTCTAGTTGTTTCACCAAGTATTTGGCCCAATTCATATGTAGGCCCTCCGTTCACTTCCCTGTGAGGTGTACTACAAATCCAATCACTTGGGTCGGTCGGTTCTTGCGAAATAGATTTCCTACGATTAGCTGATAGGAAAGGCACACTGCACCACTATAGATAGAGGCTACCTTGTATCACGGCATGCCCTTCTCGACATCGCCATACGTATCCTTTATCTTATGTGCAAGAGCGTGATTCGCAGTCTTCCAAGGGTAAAAATCCTGTGGGTCGAGGCCCTGCATGCTTAGCCCTGTGATCTGATTGATCAAATTCAGATCCACTGTGATGCATTGGTTCAACCATAAGTATCCTCCATGATAGCAGGAAAAAACAAACTTGACACATGAATTCACTTCTTGATGCCTCCCAAAGTGAGGAATCTTCATTACATTAAGTAGGGTTGACTGTGTGAGGTTCTGGGTCCATGATTGAGCGATAATTTTGGAGTTCTTTCCTTTGGTTCACGTCAGATATTTATGAGGGGCGAGCATACTGTAAGCCTTCATGTCGTCGAGGTTGAAGCCACTGAACTTCAATGTGGTGAGATTATCCTGGTCATCACGAACTGTATGCACTTCTTTCGAAAGGTACGCATTGATCAAATCATACTCAAATTCACAGGGTACACTATCACAAGTGATGGCATCACTCAGAGGTGGTAGATAAGTAGGTAGAATGCTCAGAATCAGTTTAGCGTTCGCAAGATCATCTCTATGCTTAGTTATTTTTTCTTCAGTTGGACGGGATGGGTTGGCTCGAGCAGTCGATGGGGAGGCTTGCACTCCTCACATCGATGATGCTTTTACACCTGTAGACAATCCTCTTCCTGACATGGTTCTTTCAGCCATTAAGTGGATCAAAAATTTTGTCACAGTTTCTTTTTCGGTGGTGATCTCTTCTGACATACGCACTCGGGATGGATATCTTGGGTTCTCAAAGTAATGTGGGCACTACACTAGGGTAGAATTAAAATTCATAGTGATCATTGGGAAATATTAATCAAGGCTGCGAGCTCAAATTCTCAATTAGCAAAAGTGTTCTCATTGCATGGAACAACGGGATAAATAGACAACTTCTGTAACAAATCACTTGCAATGGATATGCAGGCTTCATTAACTCTGTTCTTTCCTTTATAGTGTGGTCCAATCGTCTGATGATGAACCTTTATTTTCTTTCTATCCATTTGGAGTGGAAGTCGAATGGATATATCGGTCCCAATGGCTATATTGCTTCATCATGGCGAAGTGCCATATGTCATTGTTTTGATATCCAGGGGAAGCTGAAATTTTGTAATTTTTCCTTCTGCAAGGTCTCCTCTAGAACCTCTTGTAATATTTCAGTATTGGCCCTTTTCTTTCTTAACTTTCTATCCTTCTTTCTAGTGAGCTTCGTCTCGGTAATGCTTTTCTCATTCTAATTCTTTTCTTCTTTGGTCTTAGTTACTTTGCGTTGTTGGAATTATTTCCTAGTGTTTCTAGGTAATACTTCTTCTATGTTTGGGGTAGGTAATTCAATCTCCTAGGGATCCTCTAGTGTTCTCTTAACTTCAACATCTTGGTTGCTAGTATTAAATATCTGTGATCTACTCTTATGTTCCTCAATCAAGTGTGTGATCCTTTTGGTCATAAAGTCTTTTAACTCTTGCTTCTTCTGTTCCAAAATGTCTTCTTCTTCCTTTCGTCTAGCTTGATCTCTATCAATCCAAGTTTTTCCTATTAGCATGGTAAACGGGGTGCTATCTTCAACAAATTTAATAATCTCAAATTCTTCTTCTTTCGAAGTTCCATTGGCAGTCATAGGTATCCGAGTGAGCCTTCCACATAGGTTTACTAGATTTCTTCTGAATAAACTTATTCCTCCTAGTGAAGGGATCATAGTAGGCCTTCCTATAGCTTCCCAGGTTCTATCTGGCATAATATCCATCTGTGTTTCCTCATCCATAACACAGTCAATGTCGAAGTCCTCTATTCTTGCTTCAATGCATTCCTTCTCTTTGAAGATCTCTGATAAGCTTACATGTTGGTGGTCATTCAGTGTTTCTTTTATCTATATCCATACTTTCTCTTATTCTTGTTGAGGTTATTCCTTTTCTGAATCTGCCTTAGGGTTCTCTTGACTCAGGTTCATTCCTTCAAGCTTAGTGACCATTCTAGGGAAATCCAACACTTCATGGTCCATAGCCTTACAACAGAGACAACTAGGTCTTCCACCAAGGAATTCCTTAGCAAGATGTCTCGGCCTCCTGCAATTGTAATAGAGGTTTAATCCTCTCTTTCTTTTCAATGATCCCCAACCTCTTCTGTACTGTGCACTAGGATCATGGTAGCTAACCTGAAGCAAATTCTTTCTAGGATCTTGCATCCATTTGTTAGTCCAAAAATTCTTTCTATGCATAGGTATAACATATATTTCATTATTCTTATCAGATCTATTCATATCAAACCTTCTTTAATCTATTAACACCCTAGCTTTCAAACTAGTACAAAACCTATCAGATATACCTAGATCCATACACTAGAAAACAAAAATTCCACCTATCTTACTTTTACAGAGCACAAAGCTGACATATCTTACCTCTTTCAATCAGAACTTCTCACTTTTACCTTTCTTGGAGAAAAAAGCTTTCAGATCCTACTTCTTTTCTATAGATCCGGCCTTCTTTCTTTAGCACAAAGATTTACAGATCAAGTAGAATATTGTGCACTAGGGAACAGATCTATGCAGAGAGCTTTCACAATTTCAGGATGAATCTTTTCGCAGAGCTTCCTCTTTCTCAGTTCCCAGCAATCACAGTTTCAGGTCTCAACAATAGAACCATTTGTTGGCACAGGGGAATACCCAGGGTTCAATGCTACAAGAGCACACCAACAAAACCCTAACTACCGTCCCTTTCGGCAACACCTACGAAGTAGATGAAGTCTCACCCAAGGTAGAGGCAGGGGTGGTTGCATGACTCAAGTTTCTGCAACCTTAGTTGGGACACAGATCTGTGATTATACAACTTAGTAAAGAGCTTAGCACCATTAGTTCTTTAACATGCAATCATTATCTACTTCATTGTTAAAATAGAGCCTCGCAATACTCACAGTAATCTACCATATATGAGCACTTAGCATAAGTAACATAGGGCAGACGTAACTGATCAATCACTAAGCATATTCATGTATATTAAATCTAACATTCCATACATCATTAGAACTGAGCATAAGAAAATCTATCTAATCATCTCAAAGCACTAAGCAAAGAAGACATAAACACATTTAGACAAGCGCCAAGAAAGATAACACAGTGATTACGTGGTTCACCCCTCTCTTGGGACTACATCCACCAACTCTTCCTCTTTATTATCTTCAATCAGTCATCTACATGCACAGATCCATACAAACCCCACTCTGCATAGGACATGAGATCCGTGTGCACCTCGCCAGATCCTCCTTCCCCGAGTTAGGTTACAACACAAAAGCTTCTACTCAATCTCTTACAGTCACTTGCACTTAGCCTTGAAAGTCTCACACAACATGCACAGATCATATACAACTATTACTTGCACTTGGCACTTAGCTCATCGACCATTTACTACATCACCTAGGTATCTATTTATACATTACAAAATAGGCCTAAACATGGGTAACCCCATGGGCTGACATCCCTTTCCCGTTACATATTCCCAACAACCCAAAAAGAGGCCCAAAAGGGGGTCGAGATCCCGTGATCTCCGCTTCGTGTTGCACTCCTCCTTTGACAGGCTATCAAAGTCCCAAAATAGGTCAACATGACAAAAAAACTCCCAAAACTTGGTCGAGGGCCAACACAACTTGAGGAAGAGTTTGGTCAAGAAGACAAAGGACTTCAAGAAGAAATAATCACATTAAAAATTCATCTCGAAGAAGCAAAACAAACAAAAGAAGTCATGAAGTCTCAGATAATGAAGAAAGAAGAAGAGGCTGAGAAGATTGAAGAAGAAGTTGTCACATTGAGAAGTAAAATCGTTAAACTCAATAAGAATGTTGAAGAGATAGAAACATCCACATCAGTTATAGAGAAGGAAGAGAAGCACTCTAGGTTGCTATAAAAGAAGAATGAAGAAAATAGAAAGAGTTATGCAGAAGTACTCAAAGGAAGGAATCGTGGTCAACCAAATTCTAAGAAAACTATTGAAGATACATCTTCAAGAAGACCATCCATTTTCAAGCCACAAAGAAGCTCCAATCATGATCATGATCATTCAAGGAAGAAATTAAGAAGGACTAGACCACAAAGAATATGATTCACTGTGAGGTATGAAAATTTCTTTTATGGTCATTTCTTTTATTGTACTAATTTTGGACATAAGGTTGCAGATTGCAGGGATTATAAAAATGTTCAAGAAAGAAATGCCTATGTGGCCCCACGTAACATTGAATGTTACAAATGTCATAACTATCGACACATAGCTAGTGACTATAGAAGCATGATCGATACTTCCATGAAAGAGAACATTGATATCAGATATAAGAAAGTATGGATAAGAAAACATGAATAACAGGTGAGAAAAGACCAGGTCCCAAAGATCGCAAGATTAGCAATAAAACGAGATGAAGAAAATTTTATAGAGAAAAGAAAGATGTTAGATACAAAAAAGTTTGGAAAATAACTGAAAGAAAAGAAGGACATGTAAATAAGGAACAAGTTCAAGAGATTGTACTTTCAGGCATTGTAGTGAACGATGAATCCACAAATAGAAAGAAAGAAGTCGGAGATCAGAGAGATGATGAATCTACCAATGAATATGATGATGAATAAACATCATAGCAGGAATTTTTCTGAGCCATATGGCTTAGAGACTCCCAGGTAACATGAATAATAGAAAGGGGGAGTATATGCGGTAGCTAAGACGGACCAGAGAACCATCCTTCGATCAACTTGCATAATTTGAGTAGGAAGATTCAATGCATTCAATTAGAAGAAGTACAATATGATAGATTAATCAGTCGTAGTAGTGCTCCATGATATTACAATGACATATGAGTCAAAATTATGGATAGTTGTGTAGCAGAGTCTTGAACAGTATGGACATATATGGACGTGAAATCATCTTTTCTGAATGGGGATCTTGAAGATGAAGTCTACATTGAACAATTGGTTCTTAGAGAATGGTACTATAGACTGGATAAATATCTAGAGCAGGAAGGGTTCAGAAAAGGAAGTGCAGACAACAACCTCTACATCAAGGTAAATCAAGATGTTATTTTATTAATTGAAGTTTATATTGATGATATTATTTTTGGAAGTATTGATGACAAGTTAAGAGAAAAATTTGCAAAGGATATGCAGAATGAATTTGAAATTTCATTACTTGGAGAACTATTCTTCTTTCTAGGTCTTTAGATACCTCAAAGCAACCAAGGAATTTTTATTTCTGAAACTAAGTATATCAGAGAAATGCTAAAGAGGTTTGAAATAAAATATTGCAAACCACTTACCCCTCCTATGCAAACCAGTTGCAAGTTGAGAAAAGATGATGATTCAAAGTCTACAGACCAGAGGAAATACAGTTCAATGATTGGTATCTTACTATATGTGACAACATACATACCATATGTAATGCAAGTGGTTGGATAGGTGGCATGATTTCAAGAAGCACCAAAGGAATCATGTGTATTAGAAGTGAAGAGGACTTTCATATATCTCAAAGGAAAAGAAGAGTTTGGATTATCGTATCCAAAAGGAAAGGATCTATCACTTATTTCCTACACAAATGCATATTGGGAAGGTTGCATTGATGACCGACGAAGAACCAGTGGATTAGCATTCTACTTGGGTGAGTGTTTAGTGTCTTGTCTAAGAAAGAAACAATCATTTGTATCTTTATATACATCCGAAGAAGAGTATATTGCAGCATCGAGATTTTGTACTCAGGTTCTATGGTTGAAACAAACTTTGATAGATATACAGGTTGAGTATGATGATCCCTTTCCAATCTATTGTGATAATATAAGCACCATCAGTATCTCAAAGAACCCGGTGATGCACTCCAAGACGAAACACATTCCAATAAAGTATCACTTTCTACGGGAATAGGATCTAGAGAAGAATATTAGATTTGAATATGTGGGTTCAAAAGAGCAAGTGGCATACATATTTACAAAAACGCTTCCAAGGGAATCCTTTGAGTATTTTCTCTAGAGACTCAGATTAATTTCTACTCCAAAATGAATTATTTTGAATTATTATCTTGTATGTCATAGGTTTACATGAGGAAGCATCATAAAAACGATAGTTCAAGTTGGGAGATTAGTTTTATGAAGAGTTTAGTCAGGGGGAATCTCCCCAAGGACACTTTAGTCAGGGGGAGCAACTCCAGATGAAAATATACCTTTGCCATTGATGACAAAGGGGGAGATATTTATCAAATGAAAAGGTAAATTCTTGGAGACAGAGCACAGAGGCATGGTTCAAGGGGGAGAAATGGTCACAGGGGGAGCATGAGTGATATGAATTCAGTATTGCATCATAGTGTTGCCATCAATTCCAAAGGGGGTTATTGTTGATTAATTGGGTTGTTTGTCATTGATGTCAACCCTTGAAGAAAGTGCGATAGCGAATTCGGGTAGCACAATGGTTTGGGGAATGGAATCAAGTTTGTTTGATGGATAATGGTATGAGTTTTGGTATATTTGTAGGTAATAATATTCTATATGGATAGTACATGTCATTCCATTTCTGGTGGTATGTGGATTGTCACATAAATCCTCATGGTTGGAGAGTTATGGCCATGTGAAGTTGGAGAACCCTCATGAGTCATCTAGAAGCCCCAAACGGTCAAAGTAGTCAAAGTGGTTGCAAAGAAGAAATTATTTAAATAATAAAGTTAATGTAGAAATTACTAAGTGGACAAGTGGTTAGAAGTGGGTTAGCCCTAAAAAAAGAAAAGTGGGTTAATATGGTTAGAAGGTAATTTAAATAATAAAGTGAAGTGATGAGTTTAATATAAGTGAAGGTGGATACAAAATAAATTATTTAAATCATAAAGTTAATGGAGAAATTACTAAGTGGACGAGTGGTTAGAAGTGGGTTAGCCCTAAAATAAGGAAAGTGGGTTAAGATGGTTAGAAGATAACCCCTTGAGGAAGCTACATGAAAGTATAAACAGGAGGCAAGGTTCTCTCATTTTTAATAACACTTGAGGATATTGAATATCCACAAGTAACTGAGGTAACCGAATGATATCTAAGCTGAATTTTAGAGGGAATGTGAAGTAAATAAGGTCAAAATTCAAGGGAGGATAAATTCTTTTGATGTTGCTTTCTAAGGTATGTTATTTACAGGTCATCTCACCATTTTTGCAATAAATTGTTTTCTAGAATGATTCCGGCTGTGAAATTGGGAGGTCGTTGATGAAACATATCCAAGTATAGGTGATACAAATTTCATCTTGTGTGTCGTTGTATTTTTGGAGATACACTCCGTGGAAAACAAGGTTTGTGGCTAGTCCTGAAACTAGTCTAAAACAGGTGTTTCGGGTAAAAACATCATAAATTGTTCATAACATATCCAAATTTACGAAGAGAAAATGTATTGGTTATAGTACAGACTTTAGTATTTTGAGTACAATTTTCAGATCCATACAACAAATATTCCGTGAGGGGCACGCTCTATAAGTTCTCTCTCTAGAATAAGCCAGAGTTCAATAAGGTATGTCTTTTATTCTATAACTCATTTTTTGAGAGGATCCAAGTAGTTAAATCTAGAGGAATTGCATAAAATACTTTGAAGAACATTGTGTACCATTTTTCGATCTTTATTCATTACAGGTACATAGTTATGATTATTTCAAGTTAGGGTTGTTGACTAATCCAAAACTAGTCATGTGGGACTAAAATAAAGTTTGATAAAAATGTTATTCTCTTGTTGTTAAAGTTAAGGAAGGTTTGTAGGTATGTGATCATATACACCACGTCTAATACAGAGTTACAAATCATATTTTGATGATGAAATTGATGAGGGATTTTGGTTGAGGTACATGTTGGGTACATGGTTGATACAAGTAGTTGATGAGTTGGAACATACATGAGGTGTATCGTTGATGATGTTGGTACATCTTGATGAATCATAGTTGATGAGTAGTTGATACTTGATTGGTACATACTTGGTGTTTGCACTCTTTTCGTCGATGTGTGAGCAAAAAGTGAGTGCTTACATGCCTAGTTGGGCTCTGCTAGTCATGACAGCTGTGATGTAAAGGGTTAGAAAGAAAACAACTAAACTATTAACAAGAATTAAGCAAAAACTAA
>ML812685.1:0-25903 GCA_009831015.1 Picea engelmannii
CCGTGGCTTAACACCCGATTGGTCCATGATCTCTATTTAAAGAGCATGGAGGGTCATTTGCCGATGATCGATTGTGAGAAACTCTCTTGTAAAATCTCTTTGTAATCTTTTTCTTTGCATTAATAAACTGCTCCAAGTGGTCGATTGGCTGGGGCCGTGGATGTTTCCCCATAGGGGTTTTACCACGTGAAAATATCGGTGTGTTGATCTTTGATCTGGTTATGTGAGTGGTTACTGAAGGTGTTCGTCCTCTGTTGGAATACCTGTGTTGTCGAACAGGCTTGTCCATTTGCCTTGTCGTTTGCCATGACCTCACAAGACTTACTAAGGCATTATCACTTTCGTTCTGACTTTTGTCCTGGCTCACAAGGCTTGTATGTTCACCTTGACTTTTTCCATGATTCACAAAACTGTTTAATCTCTAAATCTCCCTAGCTAGCTTCAGGGTGGTCACTTATGACCTCAGATATGGAGAATGCCTTCTGATGCTGATTTCAACATTTGGCATGTGTGATGGAGAGCAGGGAGTCATCCAATGACTCAACACCCTCAAATTATGGCTCTCACACCCTTGAAGCCTTGGACGATGGATAGATGGGCTTGGTCTTTGAGTAGGTTGGTCATATGCCACATACATGGGCAAAAGGCCCACAGGCAGGGTAGAGCACCCCAGAGTTCTTGTGCACAGAGGATGAAGGACGTTGCCTTTGAAGGCACCTTGGCATCACTTGAGGACGGGTTTATACCCCTCTTGCACTTGGACGTGGCCTTTGGAGGCCTATAATGTCACCCTTTAGCCCTTGACGTCACCTTGGAGGCTAGGGTTTGATGGATTCATGTGGTTTTGGAGGTGATTTGACTAGAGTAGACACATGGCATGGCATTTTTGCACCTTAGATCATGACACATGGCTTTTGGAGGTCCAAAGATCTCCTCTTTGAGGCTTGACGCCTCACTTTTGAGCCTTACGTCACCATTCTAGGGCATGACGTCACCCTTTTTAGGGTTTTCTTTTATGTATTTTTCATTTTGGCATATTGTAGAGGCAAATGAAGGGGTCATCCCTCTTCTAATTTGTTGTTGACAAATTTTTGTGGACAAATTGGTTAAGGTGGCTCCATATAAATAGAGAACCTTATCATTTCATTTTATCATCATAACTTCTCACCATTTGTGAGAATAGGTTTGAAAATTTCGCCCTCTTCGGGCTATCTAGCTCTTCTACCTAATGCGCCATGCTTGGAGGATTAAGTTGTGGATGGTTTGCTGATTTTTGAGGAAGAATTTATGCAACTAGGGTTTTGTCTCATGGTATCTTAGCTAAAGTAAGTTAATTTTCTGCAATTTATCTTGATGTTGTTATGTTTCATGGTGAATATTGCTACTTTATGCTGGACATCTTGCTTGGTAAAACCCTAAGAGAGAAACATAAGTGGTTCCTCCTCTCACAAGGTTATTCTTGTTCAAAATTGGTAAAGTTTCCTTGCCAGGGTTAGTATCATAAAGCTCTAAAGTGCTAACACTTTAGGATTTTAGCCCTAGACACTTGATTTTGACCTAGTTGAAGTATTAAGAAGGGAGAAAAGGTTGCTAGAGCCCAAATGTACTTGCTCTCTAGAAATCCTTCTCTTTAAGGTTTAAACTCCAAGGCTCTAATGTGCTAGCACCTTAGAGTTTAAGCCCTACCTCTTTGTCTCTACTAGTTTAATCTTCAAGCATTGTTGTATTGCTGATATAGAGACTCCATAGCCCTCAAAGGCACTGATTTTACAGCTCTCTTGTGGTCAATTTGATCAACAAACACTCTCTTCAATTCTCTCAATCTCTCTGACATTTCTAACACTAACACTTGCAAACTTGCCTAATAACTCGCTGCTGTTAATAAAGTTTGCTACAGCCACCTGATAATACTTTAGTTTGCTGCATACACTTTTGTAAAGGTGGTCTAGCCTACTCAAAATTTCTCTTAAACAATTGGATAATGTTCTATGTGATGCATGCTTAATTTTCATGGTCAATTGTTGAAATTCAGAGCTCTTTTTATTGCTGCTGTTACAAATTTATATTGTTGTTATTAGACCGCTACACTGCTGCAAATTTGCAACAACCATTAGCAATTATCATTGTCTAGTGTCTTAAGAGGTATTCATTGCTTGTTTGAACTTGGAAATCATTATATATATGCTATAAATTATTTTGTTCCAGGTAGGTACTCAAACAACTTCATATCTCCTTTACCATCGTGACCTAGATTAATCTTTGGGTGATCAAGAGAGGGGGTGCTAGGCTTGGCTACTTTGATCCCTTGAGGTCACCGGGGAAGCCTCCCTTGTGGTGGACCTCCTCCATCACTAAAACGAGGGAATTTCTTACTAAGGTGACATGGGTAGGATCTTCCATAGTTACGTAGATGTGGGGGACTTTTGTTGGGCTTTGCACAAGTACAAATCTTGCGATAACATTTTGGTGCTGTTGCTGGGGAGGATTGAGTCATTCTCCTCGACGATATATCATTGGTAAACTTTTCCCGAAGCCCTTATCTTACAAGTTTACCTGGTGACTCCATTGGGGGTAGTTCCCTCACCTTCCTTTGATGATCCAAGGGGGATCATTTGGCGACTCCATTGACATATTCCAAGTTGTCATCCTACTCTTAACTTTGTGAATTGTATATTTTCAAGTGATGGAATTATGGCACGTTCGTCACTTTGGTCACTTCACAAAATATTTCCCTCCCTGGATTTTGAGGATATTTTCGGATACCCAAATCTCTTTTCTCTAGGTTGGGGGAAAAATTGTCCAAAATTTGATGGAAACCCGTCCTTGGCTATTACTCATGTTGTGAATTTCTTGAAGTATGTTTCAGAGATAGATGTGACACATCATGATGTGCTAATAAGATTGTTTTTTCTATCTATGGAAACAAGACAAAAGGACTTGGTCGAGGATACTCTCAATCCAAAGAGTATATTTTCTCTTACCATTTTCATTGAGGAATTCTTCAAAAGGTGGGGCCGAGAACACAAAGATATGAAGATATCCTCCACGATCTCACAGTGGCCCTCCAAAGGGAAGGGTTATCTTTTGACCTTGTTGAGGAAGATGAAGAATCCTTTGATGAACATGAGGTTGAAGAGAAGATTCATGAAGAGGGTTACCAACCCTTCGAATAGGAGCAGGGATCACCTCATGACTTCATTGAAGACAACGAAGACTTGATCGAAGAACACGATCTTGAAGAGGTGAGTCATGAGGAAGATCACCAAATACATGAACATGAGTTGTCTTTTGAATATGCCGAAGAAGAACACTTTGATAGAACACACCATGTTGAAGACCTAATTCACGAAGAGGCTCCTCATGAAGATGAAGCCCCGGTATTTGCTCCTCTATTTGATGAAGTCATCCAAGCTTCCATTCCTCTCACACAAGAAGAAAAGAAAGTGGTAAGTTATACTCCTTTCCAAGTTTTCGATGTTGATGTGTTTCATGAATGGGAAAGCGAAGATGTGCTAGAGGAACCTTTGGATGCATTAAACCCTTCATGTTATAATAAAGGTGATGATGTGATTGATAATATGATGAGTTTATACATGTTGGGAGATGTAAATGGAATCTGATTTGTCATGATGGAGATCCCATTTACGACATTGAAGGTCATTTTCAGTTGTTGCCTTTACAATAACCCTATGTGATTGCTACTGATTCAGATGTTTGGCAACATGAAGATGATTTGATTATAGATTTGTTCCAACCACCCAAGGATGACTTAGTGCAACATTCTTATGATGATTGCCAATTGTATCTTGGAGGGTTTGATACTTATTCTTTTGAGCACTTGGATTTGTTCTACAAAGAAAATTTTCAACCACTGCCGTGCTCTGATTTTGATGAGGGTAAGGACATGGTTTGCTTGGAGCATGATTTTTGTTTCTAGCCTTCTTATTCTCTTTCATCTCACTATGCCACTAAGGATGTAGCTGTGAAACATGTTCCTTGTCCCAAGTTGTCTTCGAGGCAAATTTTTTTCTTAGAATTCAAGGGTAGGTTGGCTTTAAGAAGAAATTCGACATCCTATTTTTTTAGCCTCCCCTTGAGTAATTATTGATCATCTTCTCGATTCTTGTTCATCCCTTCTTAGACCTTGGGGAGTGATGAGCTCCAGGGTAGTCAACCTTCGAGGTCTTTGAGTCAACGTTACGAGTCTTCATCTTGTCGTAGCCTTATTCAGAGGTGGATTGAGCATTCTTGTGGAAATGTGACTTGGCATAATTTTGTCCCTCCCTCCCACCTCCATTTGTTAGATTTTATGATTGGATATGGTATAGTGCCTGCTTTAACTCATGTTCTTTTTGTGCTTTACTTATCCTTGTTTTGGTTTATGATGAAGCACATGGGTAGATATTCTGATACAATGCTGGGATGGTTTTATTGGTTATATGATTATACCTCGCATTTTAACTAGAATAGATTAGTGTAGGGTAGGTAAGTAGGCATATGCATCTTGCCTTTCATTTGTATATATGTTGCATCATGCATATCATGTTAGTATAGTTGCATCTTATATATATACATGTTGCACTTTCATTTGTACATAATGAATACATGTTAGGAAATTGCAATTTTTATATTTTGCTTTATATTTTGTACCTAAGGAAAATTTTCTTTTTAGTATGGTTTTGGATTATCACTGACACCTGGTGGATTGTGTCCACCGACAAATACTTCTAAAGTGTTATGTTGGTTGAAGTGGGCGCAGGATTCCAGGTCTTGGACAACCAGAGATGTCAAGGTTCTCATGCACTCTACGGTGAGCATATGTCCCCATGTTGGAGCCAAATGTTACCCCCTCGATGCCTAGGGGTAACTGGAGGAGATCATGTCTCGAGCTTCGCAATGGAGAACATGATCTACACCGTGAGGATGATCAACATGTCCATAGATGGCAGCCCTACAACCTCCTTGATTTTCCAACCAGCACAAATCAACCAAGGATCATCACATTCAAACAACCTAGAGTATGGGGCATGGTAAGCCAACGTCACCATGAGGTATGGTTAGTCCTTTTTTCATGCAAGGTGTTGTGCTTAATTTATTGGGCATGTGGGCAAGGATCACTGGTTGAAGTTGGATAGTGGATCACTTGCTTGAGAAATTGTCTTTGTTGCTTTGTTTCACCTTGGTGGTCAACTTCTGTGCCCTAGTCCCATGTTGTCACTGCCCAGGGAAAAGGGGTAATACTAGGGGGCCCTCCCAAGGATAAAGTTCCTCTCTTGACCATACTTAACACTTTCCACCATAAAACCTTTCATATATATCTTGAACTTCGGCTATGGCCCATACTCTCATGAGAAAGGGGTTAATGGGCTGGAGGTAGATTGCAACTACTGAAAAGAAAAAGAAAATGCTACAAAAGAAAGTGAACATAACAAATAAGGACCACCAAAAATTCGTCCAACTTGAGCTCTACTCATTCAGTGCCCACCCTGGTCCCAAATTTGCAAATGCTAAAGCTTGAAACCTTTTAAAGGGGACTAGCAAATATAATATGAAGAAAAGAGGGGTTGGAAAGATGGCTAATAAAGGGGTTGGGAAAAATAGCACGCAAACATTGGGTATCTCAAGAGCAAGCACACCCTCAACAAAAGCGCTCATAGAGATGGACACCATAAGCCATGGAGGAATCCCTAAACCATAACATCTTCACACTTACTCTTGATGGGTTTTTACTTTCCCTTGTCACTCTCATGACCTATCCCTCTACCTGGGTTATTTATTTCTTGTCTAGGTTGCACACCTAATAGGGTTGGATGAAGGCCCTCCCATACTTAAACTTGGTAACCCTCACAAGGTCTTGGGCTTGGGTGATATTTGAAGGGGATACTGGTGTGAATTGTTTACATGGATTGTACCTTAGGCATCAACTTACTTTGCATGATTTAAGGACTAATGTGTCTTATGAACATTGGTTTACTTTGTCTTATATTCTACTTTTCTTTGAATGCCCTTGACATGGTTCTTTGAGGGACATCTTGGGTTGTGCCCACAATGTTGTGCCTTATTATAGGACTTTGGCACGTGTGAAGGAGAGCAGGGAGTCATCCAATGACTCAACACCCTTAGATTATGTCTCTCACACCCTTGACGCCTTGGACGATGGATAGATGGGCCTGGTCTTTGAGCAGGCTGGTCATATGCCACATACATGGGCAAAAGGTCCACATGTTGGGCAAAGCACCTCAGAGCTCTTATGCACAGAGGATGGAGGACATTGCCTTTGGAGGCACCTTGGTATCACTTGTGGACGAGGTTATACCTCTCTTGCGCTTGGACGTGGCCTTTGGAGGCCTATGATGTCAACCTCTAGCCCTTGACATCACCTTGGAGGCTAGGGTTTGATGGATTCATGTGGTTTCAGAGGTGATTTGACTTGAGGAGACACAGGGCATGTCATTTTTGCACTTTGGATCATGACACATGGCCTTTGGAGGCCCAACGATCTCCTCTTTGAGGCCCGATGTCTCACTTTTGAGCCTTACAACATCCTTCTAGGGCACGTCGTCACTCTTTTTAGGGTTTTTTTAATGTATTTTTCATTTTGGCATATTGTAGAGGAAAATGAAGGGGTCAACCCTCTTCTAATTTGTTGGTGACAAATTTATGTGGACAAATTGGTTAAGGTAGTTCCATATAAATAGAGCACCTTCTCATTTCATTTTATCATCATATCTTCTCACCATTTGTGAGAACAAGTCTGAAATTTTCGCCCTCTTTGGGCTATCTAGCTCTTCTACCTAATGAACTATGCTTGGAGGATTAAGTTGTGGACGGTTTGCTGATTTTTGAGGACGAATTTCTGCAATTAGGGTTTCGTCTCATGGTATCTTGGCTAAAGTAAGTTGATTTTCTGCAATTTATCTTTATGTTGTTATGTTTCATGGTGAATATTGCTACTTTATGCTAGACATCTTTCTTGGTAAAACCCTAAGAGAGGAGCATAAGTGCTTCCTCCTCTCACAAGGTTATTCTTGTTCAAAATTGGTAAAGTTTCCTTGCTAGTGGTTAGTATGCTAATGCCCTAAAGTGCTAGCATTTTAGGATTTTAGCCCTAGACACTTGATTTTGACCTAGTTGAAGTATGGAGAAGGGAGAAAAGGTTGCTAGAGCCCAATTGTACTTGCACTCTAGCAATCCTTCTCTTTAAGGTTTAAACCCTATGGCCCTAATGTGATAGCACCTTAGAGTTTAAGCCCTACCTCTAAGTCTCTACTAGTTTAATCTTCAAGCATTGTTGTATTGCTGTTATAGAGACTCCATAGTCCTCAAAGCCACTGATTTTACAGCTCTCTTGTGGTGAAATTGATCAACAATCACTCTCTTCAATTCTCTCAATCTCTCTACTAACATTTCTAACACTAACACTTGCAAACTTGCCTAATAACTTAATAACTTGCTGCTGTTAATAAAGTTTGCTACAGCCACCTGATAATACTTTAGTTTGCTTCATACACTCTTGTAAAGGTGGTCTAACTTATTCAGAATTTCTCTTAAACAATTGGATAATGTTCTATGTGTTGCATGCTTAATTTTCATGGTCAATTGTTGAAATTCTGAGTTCTTTTTATTGCTGCTGTTACAAATTTATATTGCTGTTATAAGACTGGTACACTGCTGCAAATTTGCAACAGCCATTAGCAATTATCATTGTCTAGTGTCTTAAGAGGTATTTATTGCTTGTTTGAACTTGGAAATCATCATATATATGCGATAAATTGTTTTTGTTCCAGGCAGGTACTCAAACAACTTCATATCTCCTTTACCATCTTGACCTAGACTAATCTTTGGGTGGTCAACAAAGGGGGCGGTAGGCTTGGCTACTTGCTACTTTGATCCCTTGAGGTCACCGGGGAAGTGTCCCTTGTGGTGGACATCGTCCATCACTATAATGAGGGAATTTCTTACTAAGGTGACAGCGGTAGGATCTTCCATAGTTACACAGATTTGGGGGACTTGTTTTGGGCTTTGCACAAGTACAAATCCTGCAATAACAGTCCACAACCCAGAAATCCAAGGACTAGAAAAAAAAAGGCATAGGAGTAACCCCATGCCAGATGAAGGAGTAACATTAGGCTCGTACTTGTGGACATGCACTCTTCTCGGGAGTGCATGAGAACTTCAGAATCTTTATAACTGAAACAATTTCATCCAAGAGTTCATAGCCACTCTGGAGAAAAGTTCTTGATTAACTATAGAAGAATACATAGATTGAAAGAAAAACAAAATCTGCAAAGAATGTGTCAAATCCATAGGCTGTTTTCTCGATCTGCTGTAAATACAGTGGCCCTGTAGGCTCTTGAGTAGCTTCAGCCTCTCTGGTGCAAAATAACTCCAACCCCTACCCCTACCAAGTATTCAGCACTGCCTTTTATCCTTTTCCAAATGCTGAGTTTTTGGCTTTCTTTGTGTAACTATTTTCTAAATTTAGAAAAGACGGTTGATAGGCTTGACACCTTGCATGCTTGATGTCCCACTTGCTCTTAAGAAATAGAAGGATTTATTTACATCCCACTTCTCCTCCAATTCTACTATTGTGATAACCTGCCAGCTGTCCCTCTTTACCCAAAGTTGAGTAATTTTATGCTTCTTCTATTTTCTCCACGAACTTTGCAAATAAATACTTAAATCATTGCGAGAATGTCACCACTTGTCAATGTAGAATGAAGATATGTCATCCAGCTTAGTTACTTCTTGAAGGTTTTAGAATTCCATCTGTCTCACAAAATCATCATTTTTTATGTTCACCAGAACTTGGGAAGGTAATTGAACTAGAAAAAAGAAAAAAAAATAGAAACACATTCAGTCTTTATGGTTAGCCATAATATTGCTTCCCAAAATGTGAGCTCTAGAAGATCTTCTTCCTCTGAATAGTTTCCTTCATTTTTTACACCCTCCTCACCACAATCATAAAGATTTGATTTACTCTTTAATTGAAAAGCAAGTTAGAATGCATAGTATTCAAGTGTGATATCTCTACTACAACTTTGAAGAGCTATCTCTGATCAGCCAGCATGGAGCTCTGTATGGGAGTTATTTTATCCAAACTTTCTTGATCAATTTTACCAGTTCTCTTTCTTTGTCTTAGTGTTTGATTTTGGAACGACAATAGTTTTCCCTTCCTGGATGCCAGCTCGTGAAGTCTCCTCTAAGGCAAGGGTTTTCTTGCTGATTATCCTGTGTACCTCTGCCACTAATTTATTTACCCAAATAAACCTTGAAGGTGACTGCTGAGTCAGCTTTTATAATATCCTGGCTTGAAATCTTGATCTTTGCTATATTTGTTGATTTTACACCTATATCTCAGTCACTGAGATTGCTGCCAATAAATTATCTTAACCAGAAAATATCAATGCTGATATAAAATCTGAATTTATCCAGTAACCTACAGTTGAAATATAAAACAGAAATATAAATATAAAACAGAAGTATAACAGCGGAAGCATACAGAACCAAGCACATAAAAATTTATTAGATACCAGATATTACCCTGGAAACCTCAAGAACCAAGCACATAAAAATTTACTAGATACCAGATATTACCCTGGAAACCTCAATGTGGGGAAAACCAGCAAAGGAGGACTTTTATTGAGGCTTCAGAGAAATGTTACAGCAATAGAAATTTTCAATAAATCTTATAGGAAAAAATCAGCCCTCTCTATCAGCTGTATGGCCTGTTGATCTTGGCCTCTTTCTTCTTCTGTACGGCCCAACAATTGTTGAGTTTTGTGTACCTTGGGAAGTGGTCCCCTTCTGGTTGTGTGTCTCTAACCACAAGAGGGAAATGTTTTGACCTTTGTACCTTTTACTTTATGTCTAATTTCACATTGACTTTATCCTAAGTAAGTAAAAAAGGTGAAATTTGTCACCTAAGGAAAAAGTGACTATTAATTCACTTTGTGGGTGAATTAAGGGACATAAAACAAACTTAGGAAACTTAACCAAAAGTGGGTTTCTAAGTGAGATACTTGAGATGAGATCTCACCCATGCATTAGAGATGGCTAGAGATGATCTTAGCCATTGATCTCTAGGTTTGGCCTAAGGATAGCTAAAGAGGGCGCATAGGGCATAGAGAGGCTTTGATTGTTCACTTGAATACCTTGAGAGTTCGGTGGGGAGAAGAGAAGTGAGGATTGATGGTTTGGAGCAGCTTGCTTGGGCGCACATGTTCATGGAGGGTGCAAGGAAGCTTGGAGCTTCATTCTTTGTGTTGGAGAGTTCTTGTTTGGTGGAGGGCACACTGTTGGTTTGAGGGTGCAAGCTTACATGCACTACTTGGAGGGAAGCAAACTCAGATCTGATTGGTGCATGTTTGAGGCAGCATACAAAGGGAAGTTTGTGTGCAAGGGTTTCTCATTCAGCCAAGGGAAGGTCAAGGGTGCACTAATCTTCAAGCTTTCACAAGGGAGAAGGGGGCACACTCTTCTAGCGGCGCATTTCTCAAGGAACCTATTGCAAAGATTGAGAGGAGCTTGCAAAGAGTTCAGGTTCCTTTGTATTTATCTTCCTTCTTGTATTCATTGCTTGAAGCACTCCATATATATACATATATCTCAAACTGGTTTTCCTCGGGGGGGTTTTGTCCAGGGTCATATTGACCAAAAATACTGTGTTCAATTTTCATGTATGCTTAGTTTTATATCAGCATTAGGAGCTTGTTAAGATCCTAGAGGAGTGTTGTATGTTTTAAGGTATTTGCATGTGCTAACATCAGTTACGAAAACACTTGCAAGGGCACCTTAAAAGAGAGGCAGATTTGAGAGGAGAAAATTCAGACCTGTTTGCTGTCCTAAAACAACAGCAAGGACAACTTTGAGAACTTAAACTTAGAGCCCAACAAGAGGTCAAAGACAGACTTGTTGGGAAGCCTTCTAGTTCCTCAAAATTTTACATTGTATCAGAGCCTAAGGGCTAAGTTTTCGCTGATTTGTTGAGCATACAGTGAGCAGATGTTTTGGATTGTTTTGGACAATTTTGGACAACCTCTTTTCACACCTGTGTGTACAGGGGTGAGGCTGTTCTCTTTTGCAGTGTTTATCATCAGTTTGGGCTTCAGTGGGCAGTCATGTCAGTGACACAGATGATGGAGGAGGATAGGCTAGCAGGAGCTAGCAACTGGTGCCCTTGGAAGACCAGGATTGTATTTGTCTTGGAGGATCTTGAACTATGGGATATCGTTTAGGCTTCAATGGTTCTTCCTCCTGTCACTGCTCCCTTGGTGGTAACAGAGTTTAGGAAGAGAAACACCAAGGCAAAGAGGACTATATGTGATGCGGTGAGAGACCATGTCATACCTCATTTGACTGGTAATGAGTTTGCCTTTGAGATGTGGGACTCATTGTGCAAACTCTACCAGAGTCCTAATCAAAACCGGAAGATGGTTCTGCAGGAGAAGCTCAGGAGCATTAAGATGCTCAAGTCAGAGTCGGTGACCTCATACCTCGGGAGATTTACTTAGACTTGAGATGAGTTGTCGACAATTGGTGAGACTGTGGATCCCATGGTTTTGGTGAGGTTAGCCTTAAATGGCTTCTCCAAAACGTGGTAGACTTTTGTGCAAGGCATTGTGGCTAGGGAGGCTATGCCCAATTGGGAGAGACTATGGGGTGACTTCGTACAGGAGGAGCTGAGATGTAGCTCTGGATCTTCAGGCCAACAACATGTTGCCAAGGGTGAGGAGAATCTTGCTCTTTATAAAAAGGAGATGACACTTGGAGATGACACCATTGTCAGGGTTGCTGGGCATGGCACAATGACATTCCAGAGGGATACTATGCCACCCATATCGTTCAGGGATGTGTTGTTTGTCCTTGGGCTGAAGAAGAATCTCATCTCAGTTTCCACCCTCTAGGATAGGGGTCTTGAGGTGTCCTTCAGAGGGACAAAGGTCCTCATACACCTTAGGGGTCCAGTCTCACCTCTGGGAATGTGATTGGAGTGAGGGATGGAAAACTGTATAGATTTCTCTTTTAGCCACTGCATGCCTTGGCAGCGAGTAGCGACAACAACAATCAATTATGTGAGTTATGGCATCAGAGGATGGCTCACCTACATCATGGGGTCTTGGAGTTATGTGAGTTATGGCCTCCCACTCCACTGCTCTTCTTTGCATAAAGAGCCACATTCTCCTCCTCATTCTTCAGCGGACTAGCCCGAGATGCATCCACTCGCAACTCCTCCTGGGTGGGGTCGTCCCACAACCTCTCCCAATCAGGGAATTTCTCTCGTGCAACCACCCCTCGGACAAACACGTCCCATTGCTTGGTGAAGCCATTCAAGGCTGTCCTCACTAGCTCGGTCTCATCCATGGTCTCTTCCATTGCTGTAAGTTCATCTCGAATCTGAGTGAACTTTGTGAGGTAAGTGACCACCAACTCTCCCTTGGCCATCTTCGTGCTTCTCAACTTCTCTTTGAGCAGCATCTTCCTGCTCTGTTTGTCAGACTGCTATAGCTTTACCAGGGCCTCCCACATTTCCTTCACTGTCTTCTTGCCAAACAAATGTGGAATGATGTGGTCCTTGACACCATCCACAAGTATCCTCCTGGCCTTGATATCCTTCTTGGAATGGGCAGCTAGCTGTACTGGATCAGCTGGGGCTGCCACTTTTCTTTTTGCAATTCCCAACAGCCCATTCTCCTCCAGCACCAAGCTAATTTGCTCCCTCCAAGGACAAAAATTTGAGGCTCCATCCAGCCTGTCCTCAACCCTCAAGCTTGCACTGGCCATTTGAGTATGCTGTCCTGTTTTCACCCACACCATCTGGTCTTCTGTCCCACTTGCTGATTTACCCTTGCTGGTCTGCACAACAAGTCACTTGGCTGTCTTGTACTCAGACGCTGAGCTCTAATACCATGTTGATTTTACACCTATATCTCAGTCACTAAGATTGCTGCCCCTATTGGCTGCTGTATGGCCTGCACAGGAATGGCCCTTTTCTGCTGCAAAGTACGGCCTAAATGGCCCAGTATACTCCAGCAGACGTGGCCTCTACTGCTGCAAGAAATCAGACTCTGTAAGCTGCCCTAGATGCCCTAAGATCACTCCTCAGCTGGCTGCACAAACCACTTAGCCAGTCGCCTTCCTTCCTCAGCCTCAAGCCCACTCCTTCAACTCGCAATCACACAAATGAGAATGTGTCTTGTCCTCTCACCCTTAGCCTCCTTTTATCTCCCTAGCAGCCCCCCATTCTCCTTGAGATGTGTGCCCAGCCTTGGGCTTGAATGGCCGAGATTGGAGTGCCTCTCTTGGGCTGGACCCCACTCTCCACTAAGTGGTGTGCCCTCCTTGGTCTGAGCCCCACAATCCACCCAGCCACTTTCATGAGGTGCACCCTCTCTCCCTGGGCCCCACATTCCACTCAAGGAGGAATTTTTCTGCTGCAAGCCTAAGTCTAACTTAAGGCTGAGATAAAAAGCTGATTTGGGCTATTAAGGTGTCCCTCAGCTGGCCTAGGACACATAGGCACAGCTGAGACACCAACCGAGCTAAAAAAACTAACAATATTCAACAACATAACCATAATGTGACTCAATAGATGAGCCACCAATATCAGGAAAGAAAACTGAAGTTGAAGGAGTGACAAACTCTGTCATTGGTTTATCAAGCACAATATCAGGGCCAAAATCATTAAGAACTGCTCCATATTGGTTTACTGTATTTGGTCCAATTTTTTTAACTTTGTCACATGAGCCTGCTTTTAAAAGTTCTGCGCCTTCAAAATTTTGGCTGAAGCATATTAACTGTATAAATCCCAGGCATTAATTCTGAAATAATTCTTCTAAAACTTTCCTCAGCCTTTCTATCAGCATCGATCACCGCGATTTCAAAGCATGGAAATCCATCTTTAGATATACTAGAAACTACCTCCAAAAGCTTGAGGTGGCACTTGCGTAAGGGATTAAATGACGCAGACAAAATTACTCTGCTTCGTGACTTGGGAAAATGTATTCCTCTTCTTCTGATTTCATTCTCAATGAATCAGTCATTGACTCCTTTCTTTGCTATAAAATTATCTTTGTTGAGTTCCAGATAATGATAAAAATAAGACTTTTGAAATCCCAAAGTAAATGACACACCACCACCTCCAGAAAACTTGGGAGTGAATAATTCTTGTCCATATCTATTCAAATAGCCAACCTGCTATGAACCAAAGCTTCCACTACTACATATCAAGAGGATGCTTAGACTTCAAATCACTGCATTGCTTATATGTTTTATTGCTCACAGACAACATCCTGGGAAGCTATAAATTTGAAGGAGCTGTACACAAAAGTTAAATAGAATTGCAGTGTCTTTGGCCTCCAAAATGTGACTTGTCCATCAACCTAGCCCGCTGTAAACTTGAGACATACATAATACATATACCAGCATAGATTGGTTTTTATATACTTCTTGAAACCTCCCAAAAGAATTCATAACTGTAGCAACCATCTCAAAATTTTTCTTTGATTTTGGGGTTCAGTAGCCATTGCTGCTCCCCTCAAATGCTCCACTATTGTACTAGCAAATTTAACTTGAAAAACAGATTCATCTTCCTCTGCTACCTGTTAAGGAATACGTGGTCCATTGTTAAATTATGTTCATGAAGAAGGTAGAGTTTGAAGCGCACCATTGGACAAATCTACAGTCTTAATCCTTTTTTTACTTTGACTGCCATGACAGCACTTTGTTTTTGTATCATGCTATTTCAAAATGCATTACAGGTTTCTTCAAGCAAGCTACAGGCTACAGCCATGTTCATTATTCTCCTTTGCTCAATGGGTCGTGTTGTTCCTCAACCACTATTAAATCAGAGTAAACGTGATACCCACAATGGTCACCACCGGGATTAAAAGCCGATACCCCTACTTGCCATATTCTTAGAAACTGTTTCAAAGAAGATTTGTTATATAAAGCTTTGGTCTTCATTGGTCCAATTCGTTCTGCTCTAAATCAAGAACTTCCACAAAACCTGTAAACACTGGCATAGGTAGTTTTCCAAGATCTGAGAGGCTAAGGCCTGTTTATAAACCATCACTGCCTCTTCTCTTTGAGATATAATAAGAATTCAATTCATTAGTATCCTTTCATGTTACCTTGCATTCTTCCAATTGATGAAAATAATATTCTGCAGTATTTACAGAACCTGGTCCCATTTACACCAGGGCACAAAGGCTAGGCGCACAGCTTGTAGGGACACCTCCAAATGACCGTCCAATTACCTCTGCATTAGTTCACATATCTTTGGCAAGACCATGGCATTATTGAGAACATTCTATCCACACCCATGACTAAAATTCTGTCCTCTGGCTTGGGCTTCAATACCTGTCCTAACTTCTTTTGTCTTGAAGAGAAATTCATGTGATAAAACAGCAGAGCGTCTTACAAGAATTAGAACGCTGGCCCTGAACTTGAAATCGAATTTGACAAACCCTGAAGCACTCTCTATCTTAATCTTAGCCGAAATGCACCAATTCCGCCTCTGACTCTGTTTTCTCATGCCTTTAGTTCCCAAGGCCAGGCATTTTGAGCTAATTTCATCATTATTGGGTCGAATGTTTGGATATCATTTTAGGAGTAAGCAAATATGATCAAGCCTTGAGCACTTATATTGAATTGCTGATCATATGCCTCTCTGCTAGAACCACAAGTTCCAATTGGTGTTGTTAGCGCTAGAGATTGCTCTTGACTGCAAAAGAGAAATGCCTAGCACATCTTGAAAGAAAATTGTTTGTTTGGGAATAGGTTGATCAGGCATACTGGATTGAGAAAGAATGAAAGGCAGAAAACTGGATTAACACATGTAGATCAGTGATCAAGGCCATTGGGCATGGAGTTTCTTGTTAACGTCTTATGGATCAAAGGCAATCAAGCTAAATACCAGTTAAGAGGTTTATCATTATGGCAGATGGAAGAAGGGAGAGCAAATCTAAATTACAAAATGACCTATGCTAGATCAATTTTGCACATTCAAAAGATAGAACATCCACTAAACAGAAATGCTATCTGGAGAATGAATAGAGCATACTTGAACAAAACACATGAATTGCAGGCAAGTGCAATGAAGCTTCAATACACATGAATCTCTAATTCATGATCAATAGTTGATGCTCAACAACTGTAATTTATTCAAGCAAAGAGGACAAAGTGAAACGAGACACAAAGAAAAATACAGACTGATAATGAAGCTCTCAGAAATATTTGATAATAAGAAATTAAAACGACCAATTTCCCTCAGGCTTACAATAAAAACACACAGCTTACGCCCCCTAAAGTCTCTCTCCAGCCCCCTTGATTGAACCCCTTGGATTCCTTCCCAAAGGAAGATCCTCTTTTTCTCTTCAAATGCTCTGTATATATAGTTTTCAAAAGCTGGATAACTGCCTCTAGAAATGTGGATCTACAACCAACTCATGATCCCTTAATAGGTGGATCTAAAACGGACTCACCCGTCCTTTATGTGCTGGCTCAAATGATCAAGGAGGAGGATAGATTTGATCCCCAAGTTGAATTGATGAGGTGGATGCTCCATTGACTGGGCGTTTTTCTAGGAAACAGAAATTTGCAAAATCTGGAAAAATCCTCTTCAAAAATCCACTCATAGATCATAAACCGTTCATTATTTCGGGAAAATGTTCATGTTGCACCTAATTGGGGCTGTTCTAGAAAAAATCCATGTTTTAGATTTTTGAAATTTCTCCTCATTTGGTTAGAAATCGCACCGGAAGTTGGCCTCTAAAACAGTCGCGTACAAAACTTCCGGTAGCGCATTTGAATTTTCGTTTATGTAGGTCGCTACCGGAAATATGGAACTGTTGGAGTTGCTTCCTTGAAATTCTGCCATATTAAAGATGACTGCCTCAACTAATGCCTCAAGATCTGGGATCTGAAGTTGGCTGTGGATAAGATGATGAGGCTAGTCGTCACCTTAATGTGTTAGTTATTCATTAATATAAAAATTGAGGAATCCTTTTATTGACCAAAATTAACCACCCGCTTTTCCACCTGTCTTATCTAATATTGAATTTCCTTTGAATGTGTTAGAAATAAAGAAAAGAATAGAAAAAATACTTTTCAAAATTTTCTGTTAACTAGATCAGCAAATACACAACAGATCTAAATAAAAATTCTGATTAGAGGTACATAAGAAATACAGTAGATCTGAAAACAACAATTAGATCTAAAACAATAAATATTTCTGAGCATGCAAACTAGTAGATCTGAGCTTTAAACAAGTAATTCAAACTGAAGTAAAATGCAACTGAAACTTACCTCTGAGATTTACCTCTTGAGCAATAAAGAAAGAGTTTGGCACACAAGTGAGATGCAAACCTCTGTGATATGCTTAGATCTAGTTTAGGTTCATAGATCAACCACTTAGGGTTAGATCTCTGTCAAGGAGATCATAGGACTGTTTTGCCAAAAGAGAAACCCCGGGGAAAGTGACAAGAAAACCCCACACAAATTACTTAAACAGCAACCCTTATAACAGCCACACACAGGGATGGATCTGGCAGCTAGAGAAAGTGTGGCAGCAATGAAAAGGAGCCAGGAAGGATAGCCGCTGCCCTTACTAGTTCCAAATCTGTGCACAAAGAGTGGACGAAAGCCTACAGTAGTGAAGGCAGCTAAGAGGGAAGATCTCTCACAAGAAAAAGGGCCAGCCAAACAGATCTCACATAGAGAAAGAGAGACGGCTGCTAGAACAGAGATCTCACACATAGAGAGGGGGCCGGCTGCTTAGTACAGAGATCTCACACATAGAGAGGGGGCCGACTGCTTAGATCAGAGCTCTCACACACAAAGAGGGGGTCGGCTGCTTAGAACAGAGCTGAAACGGAAGTTAAGACAGTCCTGGCAGTAAGGAATACTTCAGCAAGTAACCCTCCACAGGAAGTAGCTCCAAGGTAAGAACTTCCAACACAAGACAACAGAGTAATGAAGGCCGCAAATCTGAGAAGGAGCTATCACTGAGGTAGCCACTACCTTGAAGAGGAATGAGAGTTAGTGTGTAAGGGAATAGTGAGGTAGGGTTCTAATTTATAGTTTTAGGCTAGGGCTTAGGTTAATAAAATATTAATTAATATAATGACATATTATTTAATATAAATATTAAATTAATATGTCACATTATATATTAATTAATATTTATAATTTAATTATTACAAAACCCTAAAACAAAATTAAAAACCCTACTCATACCCAAACTCAAAAACCAAGGGTGAAGATCAATCAAGGGGTTTTCTTAGTGGAAAAATGTGTCCATATGGATCTCAAGGTGACCAATAAACTTTATCATCAATGCATAAGGGGGTACATCACACAATGTGGTCATGCCCATCTTCATAGTTTCTCCTAGGTCCTATGGACCATCCTGGGAGAGAGGAAGAGGATCACACATCAACACATCTTGGTATTACACCAAGATCTACCTGGTCAAAGACTAGGTTGCCCCATAACACATCTGCGGTGTTATCCACCAAGGTACAAGACCAAGGATCAACCCATGCTTTAAGCATGGGTTCCCCGGAACACATCCAGGGGCCCTAGACACATCTAGGGACTTATATCAACCACCAAGGAACACATCCAAGGATCAATCCAAGCATAGGGCAAGGATTCCCTGGAACACATCCAGGGGCCCTAGAATACATCTAGGGTCTTTAATGCTTGGTCCTAGACCAAGAACCCCAGTCATCTACTGGGGGGCCCTCACAAGGGTCTTGCTGCTTGGTTCTAGACCAAGAATCCCAGTCATCTACTGGGGGCCCTCACAAAGGGTCTTTCTACTTGGTTCTAGACAAAGAACCCCAGTCATCTACTGGGGGCCCTGACAAGGGTCTTTTGCCATGGCTCTCATTGCTTAGTCTCATACCAAGAAACCCCAAGAGTGTGCTGGGGGCCCTAGTCTATAGCTAGGGTCATTTCCATTCTCAGGAGAATGGCTCTTGCAGCTGCATTAATTTCAACACTCCCTCTCAGCAAGAGAGGCATTCTCAGCAACACCAAGCTTGTCTCGAAAGTACACATACTTTGTCAATGACAGAGGCTTGGTCAAAATATCTGTGTTTTGTTCCGCCATCGAAATATACTGAATACTGAGAATGTTCTTCGACACTATGTTCTGAACATAGTGATGTCTGAACTCAATTTGTTTTGTCATAGAAAAACATGAATCACGGAGAGCTTTACACAACTCTGGTTGTCACTGTGGATTGTTGTGGGTTCCAACTCAACACTAAACAAATCTGAGAGTAGCTTTCTGAGCCACACTACTTTTCTGCTAGCAACACTTGCATCAATGTATTCTGCTTCTGCAGTGCTTTTGACTATGGAGCACTGTTTCCTGCTGGACCAGGTGATCATCGCTGAACCCAAACTGAAGCAATATTCAGAAGTGCTCTTCCGATCCACTGTACTGCCCATCCAATCTGAATCTTTATATCCATGAAGCATTACACCTCCATTGGAAGTATATCTGAGACCATAGGCTATAGTCCCCCGAACATATCTCAGAATATGTTTAGCAACAACCATATGTATATGCTTCGGTTCACACATGAACTGGCTGAGTGAATTTACTGCATAACAAATGTCCGGTCTAGTATGTACGAGGTACATCAATGACCCAATGATTCGTCGATATAAGGTGGGGTCTTCTGGATCTGAACCTATAACTTGATCTTGTAATTTCTTTAGGTTAGAGATCATTGGTGTGGTCATGGACTTACATTCCATCATGCCAAATCTACGGAGCACATCAACTGCATATTTGCTCTGTGAGAGAAAGATCTCACCTGGTTTCTGCCACACCTCTAAGCCCAAGAAATAATGCATAAGCCCAAGTCTTTCATTTCAAAATCTGCTGAAAGCTCCCTCTTAGTCTGAGCTATCAAGTTTTCTCCTCCAGTGAGGACCAGATCATCCACATATAAGACTAAGATAACACGATGATTTAGTACAATCTTTATATAAAGATTGGAATCTGCAATACTCTTGGTGAACCCAAGATTCTGTAGAGAAACTGTGAATTCTTCCATACCAAGCTCTCGGAGCTTGCTACAATTTATGAGATTCTTTCCTATGGATCCCAAAACCCCTAGGCTGTTCGATATAGCCTCTTGCTCAACTTCACCGTTAAGAAAATCAGTCTTAACATCTATCTGCTGAATTTTCCAATCAAAAACTGCAGCAAGAGAGATAATGATCTTGATGGAAATAATTTGGCAAAAGGAGCAAGGATCTTGTCATAGTCAATTTCTCTTTTCTAAGAGAAGCCACGAGCCACAAATCTAATCTCAATACTGCCATCTGCTGCATGTCATGGCTCAATCCACATACTGGGACTACTCCCTCTGAGTCTTATAAAATGTTTGCCTTCCTGCATGTGCAGACTAGCTCCCTCTGAACCTACAAGATCCTTTAACTCTGATTTGGTGTCAAATCTCTTCAAGATGGATTCTCATACTGGGGAAAAGGTTCCATCATACTGCAGAGTTCCCAAACCAAAAAAAAAAAGACCTAGCTAACATCAACAAGTAAATGCTGAGATCACAACTTCCTTGGTTATACAAAAGAGATTCTGACAGAGGGATAATCACAATTCTTCTTGCTGTCATTAGTAGTCACATACTTATTTCAAATTCAGTGAGAAAACAAATGTACTTGGTCTTACCTTGAACTTACTTGAGCTCAAGACACACCCTTTAATTTGCAGCTTGCTACCATCAGTAGCTTCCAAAGTGTATGACAACAAGTAGGGTAGTCTATCTTTACCTCATATGGTTCAAAAACAATTTCAAACACAAGACTGGTAAAAGATCTACGCACAGCCTAGCCTGTAATGTCTTTCCAAGATCATGCAAACATATTTAAACTTGGTTAAGGTCCCCATTGCTCAAAGATGTGAACAACCCATAATAATCCAGCTAGGATGTTGTTATTTGCAGGATCTATGAAAATCCCTCCCGACTCATAAAACTTCAGATTGTGTAATTGCTTTTGAAAGCAATACCCTAAATATCTTATCTGAAGTATAAAGTGCAACCTACATGTAAACTGTAAATTTAGTTGCTGCAAAGATATGCACAAGTTATGTTATTTCATATATGCATTCCAATCAGGAAATTCCATGGACAGTTTTGAATTGTTATGGGAGATAAATTGAGAATGAAATCAATCAGGTAGATATCAAGAGTCTTACACTTGTCTGTTCCATATAATGAAACATTGGCTTTGCACCCAATCTATCGCTCTCGCTGACTCAAAGGTTTACACCCATAAATTCAATCCAGGATTGCTCACAGTGAATTATGCTCGTAATGACCTCAGAGCTTAAAAACTCAGTAATAGAACAGTTTCTGCAGTTTAGTGGCAAACAATAATAACAGTTTTGACTGGATGGAGTATCCTTTTGACCATCGAAAATGTCCAGTAATGGATTTGAAGGGGTGTTAGCCACATTAATTGAAAACTGACATGTGATCTCTGAAAGGTCCTGCCCAGGCATAAGGAGAGCTACATTTTTTTATGTGGGCATATCAGTCTTTCTTGTTGAAAGACTTAGAAGTCTTGGTGCTTTCAAAACATCATTGTAATTGTACAAATTCTACGAGTGAAGGATTCAAAACTAACCCTGTACATGATCTGAGGAGACTTGGCTTTTAGCACCTTGTTACTAGAAATAAATGTGGATAAGAAAAGTGAGAGCTTTAGCGTTATTTCCCACCAACTTAAAATGCCAGAAGATCCTCATTATAATTCTATTTAGCAAGTCTTTGGCACTTTCACTATGTACAGGAATAAAAACAAAATTCGGGAAAAAAGGTACCGACATTGAATTTGCTTTCATTCAACTGCTTGCTTTAGTAGCAGTGGCTTTTGTGATGCAATTATAATGACTTTTAACAAAAAGACAAAATCAATGTTTCTCCTAGTACTTTACATTAGTACAAGTGGCACTGTTCCATGGTTATAAAGGAGATGCTAGCCATATAGGTGTTCTATTTCCATATCTCCTTGAGCTTTCAATTATTCAAGGCTTTTGAAGCACAAAAAGTAAACTATGCTCTGCTATGCTAGGTGGAGTCATTATTTGAAAACCGTTACAGTGTGGCAGCAATGAAAAGGAGCCAGGAAGGATAGCCGTTGCCCTTACTAGTTCCAGATCTATGCACAAAGAGTGGACAACAACCTACAATAGTGAAGGCAGCTAAGAGGGAAGATCTCTCACAAGAAAAAGGGCCAGCCAAATAGATCTCACATAAAAGAGAGACGACTGCTAGAACAAAGATCTCACACATAGAGAGGGGGTCGACTGCTTAGTACAGAGATCTCACACATAGAGAGGGGGCCGACTGCTTAGATCAGAGCTCTCACACACAGAGAGGGGGCCGACTGCTTAGAACAGAGCTGAAACGGAAGTTAGGACAGTCCTGGCAGTAAAGAATACTTCAGCAAGTGACCCTCCACAAGAAGTAGCTCCAAGGTAAGAACTTCCAACACAAGACAACAGAGTCATGAAGGCCGCAAATCTGAGAAGGAGCTATCACTGAGGTAGCCGCTACCTTGAAGAGGAATGAGAGTTAGTGTGTAAGGGAATAGTGAGGTAGGGTTCTAATTTATAGTTTTAGGCTAGGGCTTAGGTTAGTAAAATATTAATTAATATAATGACATATTATTTAATATAAATATTAAATTAATATGTCACATTAAATATTAATTAATATTTCTAATTTAATCATTACAAAACCCTAAAACAAAATTAAAAACCCCACTCGTACTCAAACTAAAAAACCAAGGGTGAAGATCAATCAAGGGGTTTTCTTAGTGGCAAAATGTGTCCATATGAATCTCAAGGTGACCAATAAACTTTATCATCACTGCATAAGGGGGTACATCACACAATGTGGTCATGACCATCTTCATAGTTTCTCCTAGGTCCTATGGACCATCCTGGGAGAGAGGAAGAGGATCACACATCAACACATCTTGGTATTACACCAAGATCTACTTGGTCAAAGACCAGGTGAGACGAACAAAGTTCATCACGCACACATAATCCAAAATATCTGGAATATAGTAATCAATCCATATGGACAAATATATATGTAATAAGAATGAATAGTAAGATGTATGATTACAATTGAGAATGAGGGTTCGTTTATATACCCACGCAGGGGTGCCCTTTACCAATAGTCATGTCCTTTGAGACATGACCTTTCATTATTAATAATTATTATTTATTAATTATTATGTTATGAATATCTATGGTATATGTATATTTATGTTCATAACATTGCCTTCCCCTTAAAAATGCTTTGTCCTCAAAGCATACTTTATGGAAGACTTATCTATTGCTTTAGCTTGTAACTACTGTTGCATGCTTCTTCATTATTGATTTAGTAATCGTTGAAGACCTGAGACGATAGGATCTTTTAAGTGCTGAGCAGAGCTGTCGCATTGTAAAGGAGTCTGCCCATCCCAATTCGATCTTCTGCATGGTGAATTTATAGGGTTCTTGGAAAGAACTTGATGTATTTTGACTCCCATGATAACTTCTATTTTGAGCATCACTTGTAGCTGAAGTAATATTCTTCGACATACTGGTCATTTGTTTCTGTTGATACAAGGATTGGCTAAAGTATCGATTTTTGTGATTAGGATGTTGATAAGGCATCCTTGCAACTTGATCCTTACTTCGTATACTTGTAGCTTTTTGTTGATTAAATTTTGGACTTGAGTCTTCTTGATATCTCTGGCTTGTTTGTACCTCGACATTTAAAAACTTCTTTACATCAGCTAGATTTGCCTCCTTTTGAGTTGTAAGGTTGATTGGTTCTGTCATCGTTTCCTTATCGACTAATGATGTTTTGCGATCTAGCTTTTCTTGTAAGGTCTTCTTATCATGCTTCAATTTTTTTTTTCTGAGTTAATAAATCTTGATTATGAACCCCTAGGCATGAAAGTTCTTCTTTATCTTCTGATTTGCCGACTTTATTTATAATATTTCGATTCTCGGGCTTTTCATCTTTCATCTTTTTAATTTCTTCAAGCAGATTTTGATTAAGATTTTTCAAACGAGAAGCTTCTTCATCCTTTCCTGATAATTTATTCCCGAGATCTTGATTCTCTTGCTCCAACTCCTGGACACGTTGTTTTGTATCCCTTGATTTCTTAATTTGAGTAAGTAGTTTTTCACTATGATTTTTTAAGCGAGATATTTCTTGGTTTTTATCAGCAATAACTTCATCATATTCTTTTTGCATCTTTGATATCAAGTTCTGATTAACTGGAAGGATCACCTTCGAGATATCTTTAAAGTCCTTTGATGAAGGTGTTATCGATTTTGATCTCATAGTAGTGTCTTGAAGAGTCATCATCTTCTCTTTATAGGGAAAAGTCAAACTTTTTTTCCGTGTTTAAAATGAAGGTTTCTAGTTTTGTTAACTAGTGTAACCCGAGAATGATGTCAATCTCTTCTTGAAACATAGTTGTAACATTGAATTGAGATATGTATTCATAATCATCAATTTTTACTTGTAAGTTTTTAATTTCATATTGTCTCTTGCAAAAAATATTTGTCTTTTCACTTACGTTATGCTCCAAAATAAATAGTTGATTCGCCAAATTAATATTAATCGAGTTCTCATCCTGGGTCATGCTGATAACGATGTTAATATTCTTTCCTTAAGTAATCCCATTAACTTTTAATAAGGGATCCACATATTCTTTTATAAGTAGGGGGAATCTTCCTCCTTCCATTTTTGACTTAGTAATGGAATAATAATTTATTTATTTATTTGCTTTGACCTTTATAACTTTTACTTTAATGGGGACTTAAAACCCTTTTTCGTCAATATGAATTCTTAGGAAATTTGATTATTTTCCTTACTCCTTTCACTTTATAACTAAATATCTTATATAAAATACTCTTTTCACAATATATATATATATATATATATATATATATATATATATATATATAAACTTTATTTAAATTACCTTATTTTATTTACTTTAATAACTTTTTCTCTTGAACTTTATAGCTTTGAAAATATTAATACTTTATTTAAGGTATAACTTTTTCACTTTATTTAAAGTTAAAGTTAAGATCTTGCCCTTTTGATTAAAAACTTCAAGTCCTTCCACTTAAAAAGTTATATTTCTTTTGTTTTTACTTGTGAATCTTAATAAATACCCCTTTTAATAAATCAAAACTCTTTGCCTTTAATTGGAACTCTTTTAATTTGCCCTTTTATAATTTTAAGGCGGGACTCACTAAACTTTTTTTTATTAACTTAACTTTGTAATAACCTTATATATCCTTATATCCCTTTACTCCTTTTCCTTTTTAATTATATATTTCTCATATAATATAACAATTAAATGAATATGCTTTTTATAACTTAGTTGGACTTAACCAACTTTTTTCTTATGGCTTCAAGAGTCGCGATCTTCCTTCAACGGCACTTCATTTTGAAAGACTTTACATAGGTACCAGATTTATGCATACACCGTCCCACAATGCAACATAAGTGAAAGGGCTGCAATGGGCAGTGTAAGCACCAGAAATTTCCTTCAATTATTCGCCGACAGATTAAATCGTACGGTACAATTTGGTTGATGTGGGTGTACGGACAAAAGTTTAATTAACGCTTCTGTATAATTTAATCCAATGTTGCTGTACGGTTGGTAATTCGTTTGGATATGTACGGCTGGTAATTCGTTTGGATATGTATGGTGTACGGATTTTGAATTTATTAATCGAAGAAATATGGGCACTAAAAATTGGTGGCTGTAATTTTTTTTTGTTTTTTTTTTTGTTTGTTAATTTGTGCAGGACCTGCGATTAACCTGTGGCTTGAGA
>ML812685.1:26471-76184 GCA_009831015.1 Picea engelmannii
TTGATTTAAATGGCCAAAGGTCGGTTGGTGGTCAGGGACCAGATTAGAGAAACTCTGAAAAAAACTATAGTTGTGGCCAAAAGCCAATAGATATGTTGCCAAGAGCAACGAAATTTGACCAAAGGTCTAGCAGCCAAGGGCCGAGATCAGACTTGCTCTGATACCAAATGAAATGAACAAAGTTCGTCACGCACAAATAATCCAAAATATCTGGAATATAGTAATCAAATCCATATGGACAAATATATATGTAATAAGAATGAATAGTAAGATGTATGATTACAATTGAGAATGAGGGCTCGTTTATATACCCATGCAAGGGTGCTCTTTACCAATAGTCATGTCCTTTGAGACATGAGCTTTCATTATTAATAATTATTATTTATTAATTATTATGTTATGAATATCTATGGTATATGTATATTTATGTTCATAACACCAGGTTGCTCCAGAACACATCTGGGGTCTTATCCACCAAGGTACAAGACCAAGGATGTTCCCTGGAACACATCTAGGGACTTATATCAACCACCAAGGAACACATCCAAGGATCAATCCAAGCATAGGGCAAGGATTCCTTGGAACACATCCAGGGGCCCTAGAATACATCTAGGGTCTTTACTGCTTGGTCCTAGACCAAGAACCCCAGTGATCTCCTGGGGGCCCTCACAAGGGTATTGCTGCTTGGTTCTAGACCAAGAACCCCAGTCATCTATTGGGGGCCCTCACAAAGGGTCTTTCTGCTTGGTTCTAGACCAAGAACCCCAGTCATCTACTGGGGGCCCTCACAAGGGTCTTTTGCCATGGTTCTCACTGCTTGGTCTCATACCAAGAAACCGCAGGAGTGTGCCGGGAGCCCTAATCTACAGCTAGGATCTTTTCCATTCTCAGGAGAATGGCTCTTGCAGCTGCATTAATTTCAACATAATGCTTAAAACTCTGTATCCAAATCTGAAATAGTTTTTCACTGCAAATCAATCTTATCACACACAACGATGAGAGACTTATTTGCAAACAGGGGTTTTATGCTATGAAACAATGCGACCCATTGTGCAATGGTGGGGCCACAAGACCGTGAGACATCCAAGAAACATAACAACTCTTGAAATGAAACCAAAACGACGTTGAAACCCTTTCACTTTGACGCTTAGATGGGGCACTTGGCATTGGGTTTCGGTGCTTGGCATCTAGCTTACACTTGGACGATTTCATGAGATGCTTGTGTTGGTGCTTAGATGATATTTCGATGCTTGTCCGACACCTAAGTGCTACTCTGTCTCTTGACGTTTAATGCATGCTGGTGCTAGAGCAAGGCCCCTTTTATTGTGTAATGGGAATAATCTCATATGCACATGGTGTAATCAACTATTACTCTTGATAAAGACAAGCATTCCTCCAATAGATTGACGCGTTGAGCACAACTCATGTAGGCCTCTCTCCTCGGCGCTCCATGTGTGGGTGCATTCTCGATGCCTTGGCTCTTGGTTAGAAGTTTGGTAGCTTGGTGGTCGAATTTGGTGGCATGTGGCTTGATGCAAATTGGAGATTGGGCTTACAGCCCAATATTTTTGATAAAAATAACAATACCTCTACATAAAGTGAATTTCAAACCTCAACCCTTTAGTAAACATTACCGAAACCAAGCATTTCCCGTAGCGCATTCATTTCCATGGCATGAGGGTTTAGCTACCGGAACTTTAAACTTCCTGTAGCGACTTCTTTTGAATTTTTGATAAATCTGCTACCGGATGTTCAATACCTCATCAAAGACAAAACCCTTTGAATCTGCACTTAGCTCCTAGAAGACCAAAACTTTCTGGGATATACTGACAGAAAAAATTTTGATACTGCAAAATTAGATACTAACAGGTGTAATCCTTGAAACAGTTCTGGTAGCACCCCTCAGTCTGGAAATGTGACCCATTAGCTTTCCAGGCATAGCAATCGAAATATCCACAGAGCTTTCTGAAAGCGAAGGGAAGGAACAGCAGCTGCGGATTCTCTCTGGTTCTCTTCAATTGAAAGCACTTCCCTCCTCTGGCTCGAATTGGGGCATCCGGACATATAGAAATCAGGAAGTCCGCAAAGATTCAGTGAAACTAAAACAACCACCGAATGACCTGGTTTATTTAGCCGACCCCACTCCACTCTTTCCATTTCGGACAGAATGCAGATAGAGGATAAATCGGCCGGTACATTTCTCAACAGGAGCCATCTCCATACACTTATTCCGTTCCTCCTCAGTAAACATAGTCTTCACTGAGTACACAGAGCGGTGCGTTTCCAAGAAGTATCTCAGCGGATGAAATGCAAACTTCTATGTGCTCTCCCTTCAGTCTGTTGTTGCCCAGATCCAGATTGACAGCCAGGTTCTGCAAGGCTTCATCATGTTGCGATTCAGGAGTCCAGGTGGCCCTTTGATTGAGGGCTGTCAACGATTTTGGGTGCAGAAGTGCATGAGCTTTAATGTCACCATCTGCACACGAAATATTTCAAAGCTGCCGCGTGTCAAATGGTAAACCATTTTGGGAGCATGAGAACTATTAAACTACGATCAAGTTATTACTCTGAAATACACAGGAGTAGTTGGTGGTCAGGACTCAGGACACGTGGAGGGCCCGATTGTAATCCCAGGTGAATTGGGCAACAAAGATTCTAGGGACGGCAGCCTCATTTTTAAGCTGGTTTGATGAATTTCATCTAATCACAAAACTTTATGCTTTTCTTCCACATTTCTGCTCTTTAGTTTGTGAGTCTCTTATTTCTTGAACGCGCAGGTTTCGTTATTAATAGATATGCAGCCTTTATTCCTGGTCTAGAATTAGTTGCCTTACGTATTGAGAAGACTTGATTGCTATCCTATGATTTGCAAGTCAAACACACTTTTGTCTGTCAAGCTCAACAATTGCTGGTAAAAAGAAATTGAGACAACAAATCAATTCCAATCCCATGATTCGCTTGATCAAGTTTTCTTATGATGTCAAGTTATACCTTTCCAACAGTCACAATATAGACTTCAGCCTTATTGTTACACAACAATCGCACATATGTCAACACCGGTTTTTCCCTGGTAGGCTCTGTTTCCTTTAGAGGCCAATGCTTGGGCGTTCCATTCTGAAACTTTAACTTGCACCCTTCATGTCATTGTTTCAGGTATACTAAGATAAGAAACCAAGTAGATGTATAGGAAGCCCATGGAGGATGAGAAACTAGGCAAAGGTACTGGATAAGAGGCATGTTTTCTAACTCGTCAACAACTTTGTAAGAAAAAAATTGTGGCTCAAAGTCAAACAAAAATGCCTTGATATATTTATTGTGATACTTGGTAAAGCTTCTTGTCATCCATCAACTGCAACCCTGCAACCCCTGTTGAACTTCCCCTGCTTTTCCCATCATCAACCTGTTGTCTTTAATAATATACAAACCCATTATCTTTCGAAGATCAATTTGTTGTAAGTGTACCTCAGAACTAAGTGGAGCTTGATTCTTTTTTTTCATCTTGAAAAGCTGCATGAATTTTCCTTCTCATATCTATTGCAACAACCTCATCATGTGCACTTTATAGCTGTAGATTTACCTGTGCTTTTTAGATTTAAGCCAATTTTGTTTTGGAGTTACAACACAGCAACGCCAACTCATGGAAAACTGTTGAAACTAGTATTGACATATATGTAAATAACATGTGACAAATCCTAAATTTTAAGTGTAAATACTGACTCTCTTGCACTTCTCTCAAATTGAAGGTCTAGCTATTTTATGGTATGTCTTTGTCCACTGCAAAATGGCAATCTGTCAACTGTTGCATTTAGTTTGAAACTATTCAAGCCTCAGGTACTTAGAACCTGGTGTCTACAGTAGTTCTGTTTTGGTTGGTCCATGCAAATTTGTGCAAGTATAATATAATCGTGTTACATTTTTCTAATTCAACTGCTGATATACCAATGCACTGTTTTAGACTGAATATTCTCACTTAACTTGGACTCTTGTCTAATGTTCCTATTCTGTTCTTTGGGGATGTGAATGGTAAACATTTTTTTCGTTTCATTTGTATTGTCTTGATGATGCCCTGGTTAAGCAATTGAGATTACGAGGGAATAAATGGAGTTCTGCACCTTTTTTGGCTTATGTTCTATTCAAGTTGCAGTCAAACTTACTCTTGCCAATTGTTTCTGAATCAGACGAAGAAGAAGAAACATTGAAAACTGTTTTTGAGTTAGATAAGGGAGAAGGAACTTTGCAGACCATTTCTGAATCAGAGGAGGAAGATGGATTAGAGAATACAGAAGAGCCACAATGATCTTAAGTTTTGACAAATCTATTGTATAAAGCTCATTTGGCACCAGTTCTGATGATTGAGCCACATGGCATTTCCACTGTGTTTTTACTTTGGCCCTTGGGGTTTGAATGAGATACATGTTACTCTTTCATAGTATGTATTATCAGGATGCACATAGGGCATCCTTTATGTCTGACATTATTCATCTCTGCAAATGTCCGATACCATTCATCTCTGTAAAAGGTTTGCATCTTGTTGAGATATTCTTTGCGGAAACAGAATGTATCAATAGCCACTTCATCAATTGCTTTAGATTTTCTCTGTAGTCTTTAGATGGCTATAGATCTTTTGGATGCATGAATTTACTGCTCAATAGTGAATCCCATTCACACTTTTGGGGGACGATGTGCTTTCATTTTAAATTCCAGTGAATGCCCAAGAATTGAACTCCCAGGAAAAACTTAGCTAGGAATTGGAAAACTCTACAAAATATCGATGTAACATAAAAATTGCATAAAATTTGGTTTTATTTCTCAACTAAATTAAAATTCCTTTGCCATGGATTAAAACACTACTTTTCCTCTTTATAGGCAAGCTTACTTTTCCCCTTTATAGGTAAGCTGAAGTGAAGTTCTCCGTTGGGGAAATAAAATGTGCAATCGAATATTGGCAAAATGAGCCCCCAAAAGTCACATTTAAAACAAATATCCCACTGTTGCAGTTTTTTGAAAAAGTTGGCAGAATCGTGATTTTTTCCAATAAATTGAGCGTCTGCCGTTTTTTTTCTGAAGCAACCAATCCTTCCTGGCCAAGTCTCATTTTGGCTTGGAGTGGCTGATTGATGTGTCTCATGACATTGTTCAAACCTATGCAATTACCACTCCAACTGAGACATAATTGAAAGTCTAAACCTGAAACCCACTGATCCTGTTGGGCAGGTTCATCTTCAATGCAGCTTGTACTCTTTGCTTCATCTGATTGGTCTCTGGAATTCATGAAAGGCCAGACACTGATACAATGCTCCCATTTTTCCATTCTCAAGGAGTGGCATTGGGAAATGAACTACTTGTGTAATTCTTAAGTAAATGCCTTCCAAAGAAAACATGGCTACAGTAATTCAAAAAAAAATAAAGGAGCTGTTCTTGGGTCTTTCTTTTCCCATACAGGGATTTAACATAGAACTGATAACCCCCGCCCCAAAAAAAGTATAACTATCAAGGTTAAGTCTAGGAGTAGCTTCAGGATTTATCAGCAATTATAACATATAAAAAAGTTAATACATTCCAACAAATGACCTGAAATGGCCTAGGCTAGTCATCATAGTCCAGGCTCGAAGCAAGGTTGACGAAGGTAGGGGGGTCTCCCCCCTTGGTTGACTCCAGCATTTTCCTTTGCATGGGCTGCCTCCACTCTTGTCTTGCCCTACTCCTTTTCCATGTCATATCAATGCTCCCCTCCTATTCTGGGTTATCACTTTTTATCCTCAAAATCCCAGATAGCATCAATTAGGCTCCTATATTTTTGGTCCAACTGCTCCAGCTTGTTGATCATTTCATTACACTGAGTGGTCCTTGCTTCCATTGTCATAGATGTGAAGGTCCTAGCGAGTACATGCCCACCATCTTCCAATATTTTGTATATTTGCGTGTGGAAAAGCCAGGATTAGGAGCCCATGTTAGCACCTCCTCAACTACATTGTCATTGAAGGTTCTATGTCATTTCTCTCTTACCCTATTTTCTATCTTCTACACTTCTAGTTTGATGCTTGTAGAGAATATACTATTGTATTATGTGGCCCCTATCACCACTAAGGACATCATCCTATTTCTTGAGTTCTTCGAATCTTGTTCAGCTTCTGCCTTGCATTTCCTTAGTGTTCCCTTGCACAACCCATGTCTAGAATCCCCAGGCTCAAACTCCTTTCAAACCAAACAAGAGTATGACCTTGTTACCCCACCATGCTTAGGGGTAACTAGAGGAGATCATGTCTCATGGTCTGCAATGGAGACAATGATCTCGACCATGATGATGATCAACATGTCCATAGATAGTAGCCCAACAACTCCCCTCAAATTGCATTATTTACTACGTATCAACTAAGCTCATCACATCCAATCAACTTAGTGTATGGGAGATGGTAAACCAACGTCACCATGAGGTAAGTTAGTCCTTTCATGCGAAGTGTTGTGCTTAATTTACTAGGCATGTGGATAAGGATCATTCGTCGAAGTTGGATAATGGATCACCGACTCAAGAAGTTATGTTTGTTGCCTTGTTTCACCTTGGTGGCCAACTTCTATGCCCTAGTCCCATGTTGTCACCGCCCAGGGAAAATGGGTACTACTAGGGGGCCCTCACAAGGGTAACGTTCTGTTCCCCACCATACTTAATACTTTTCGTCCTAGAGCCTATTGCAGTGTGCTAAACTTCGGTAATGGGTCATGGTCCATTCTCTCACGAGAAGAGGGGCTGAAGGCCCAAAGGTTGATTGCAGTAGCTGCTAAAAGAATAAAAGAATGACACTAAAGAAATAAATGAATAATAGCAAATGACTCTCAAAAGCCAGTCCAAACTTGAGCTCTACCCTTTCCGCACTCACCCCATTCCCAAGTAGTGATGCTATAGCTTGAAAACTTTGAAACCTTATAAAGGGGGACTTGTAAATATGATAAGAGGAAAAAATAAAAAGACAGACAAGGGGGTTTGGAAAAAATAGTGCTTAGAAAGTGGTAACTCAAGAGCAAGCGCACCCTCCACAAAGACACTCATAGAAGTGGACTCAATGACACCATAAGCCATGAAGTAGGCCATAAGCCATGAAGTAGGCCCAACATATGCCACTATCACACTTACTCTTGAAGGGTTCTTTTTTTTCACTGTTTCCCTCGGGACATATCCTTCTACCTGGGTCTTTTCTTTCACTAGTTTGGTTAGCACACCTAATAGGGTTTGATGAAGGCCCTCCCATATTCAAACTTGCCAACCTACATGAAGTCTTGAGCTGGTGTGATACTTGAAGGGGATACTGAAGTGAATTATTCATGTGGCTTGTACCTTAAGTAACAACTTACTTTACATGACTTAAGGACTAATATATCTTATGAACATTGGTTTACTTGATTTTATATTTTTCTTTGATTTGGATGACCTTGACATGGTTATTTGAAGGATGCCCTAGGATTTCACCCAGGACGTTGTACCTTTATTGCAGGATTTGGCACGTGTGATGTAGAGCAGTGAGTCACCCAATGACTTGACACATTCAGACATGGGCTCACATCTTCAGGGCCTTGGACGATGGATAGATGGATTTGATTTTGACAGATTTGGTCATGGTGGCACAGAGATGGGCAGAAAGCCCACACCCTGGGCTCTACACCCAGAGGCTATCTTGCACTAGATGGAGGATGTTGCACAAGGATATTATTGGAGGACACCCATAGATGATGCACACCTTTCTCCTCTTCAGACGCCACCTCTTGCACCTTGGACGTTGGGCATTTAGGTGATGACTCCATGATATGGTTTTGACATAAATGATGGGGTTTGCTTCCATTTGGATGCCAATGATGACTTTGAGAGAGGATATCGCATGCTTCCACCACCTTTGCACTTCAGACGATGACACATGGCCTTGGAGAGACCCTCCTAGCCTATTGAGGGCATGACATCACCACATGTGGCCATTTTTGTAATAATTTTGCATTTTTTGACACTAAAGGCAAATGTGAGGGGTCGACCTCGACAAGAGACATGTTTTTACATATCAATGACTTTTGGAGCGTTAGGGTTCCTTATAAATAAGGCTAATGCTCCCTTTATTTTTCATCACCACTTCCCCACTCACTCAAAGTGGGGCATTTCTTAAAAAATTCACTATTTCTCTCTCTTGGTCTCTTGAACTCATGCACTATTTTTGAGGAAGGATCTCTTGTGGATGTTCTTTCTTTCTTGGATGATTTATTTCTGTAACTAGGGTTTTGTTTGACCTGACAACTTGGAGAAGTAAGTAATTTCTGCAATTTAATGTCTCTTGCTAATGTTTAAAGTGTTAATTGCTATCTTGTTGCATGTTACTTACTCTTGTTAAAACCCTAGGAAGGAGACATAAGTGTTTCTCTCCTTCACAAAGTTTTATTATCCAAGTTTGTGAAAACATTCTTTGCTAGGGTTAATAACCCAAGGTCCAAAAGTGTTTGCACCTTAGGGTTTTAACCTTAGTCTTTAATCCTTGACCTAGTGGAATAAGAAGGAAAATGACACCTAGGGCCCGAAAAGAGTGTTTGCACCCTAGGAACCATTTTTTGTGAGGTCTAGTCCTAAGGCCTTGTTATAGCATAGTTGTAGGTTGGGCAAAGACCGACCCAACCACAAAAGCAAGTGCTACAACTTGAGAATCCTACACCCAATGTCACCTCGATGTAGGTCCCACACTTCAAGGGTGAGTAGGTCACTCTAGGGAGGCAATCCCGGTGACCCTAGGGGGAATGAGAAGGACAAATGGAAGTGTAAGGAGAAGTCACCCGGAAGGTCAAGTGATGGAAGAATAGATTTTGGTTGAAAATGGTAAGTGCAGAGAGGTAAATGAATACCAAGTGAAGAGATAGTTGTTGACGCACCTGTACTTGCCCAAAACACAAGAAAAGACACCTTGCAATGTTATGTGTTAGTATGGATCAATGAGTTAAGCTTGCTGTCACTAATTTGCAGCAGCGGATGACTGTTTATATCAACAAATAAAGTATCCAAATCAACATAAAAAATTCAAGATCAATTGACAATATCATCAATGAATTTAGTAATCAATTATGACTTGAACATAACACTTTAAGACTGAATAAAGCAAGCTGTTATAAAAAGATTTTCTGCAGTAAATTATCAGCTTTATGGCTGTAGCATTCAATGACATGCAACAGCTAAATCAACCATAGAAAAATCCCCAAAACTAGCCTAAACAATGCACCCTAGTTAGTGGAATTAGTGGCTGAAAAATTGAGGAAAATTAGGGGCTAGTTAGTGAGATATTAATACCTAGGGTTAGTGATTTTCAACAGCCTAATGGCTGTAGAAAACAAGTTAGTACAACAATGAGAAATTATGGAAGAAAGGGACACCCTAAGGGAGGAAAAATCCCCAAGGCATCAAGATCACTATCGAAAAGAGAAAGCTTGGAAAGGTTGAAATTTCACGTTTGTCGAGGCAAATGTTTTGTATCTCCAATGCAACTTGAAATTGATTAGTGCCTTAAACTATTGCGCAATGGGGTCAAAGAGATGAAGAAGCTTAGCTAAAGCCTTGGGGGTGCACACCCTTGTAGTTCCCAAGTATAGCTAGACTTCTTAGGGTTATTCCAAGAGGGTATACGCCCTTTTACTTCTCTTAGCAAAAACACTTTGAATAGCAATATACCTTGCAAAAGTTAAGCTTGGATAAAAAGATTTGATTTGCAATGCCCTAGGGGTGTACGCCCTTGTAATTCATAGGGTTTTGCAAACCAAAACAAGAATACCTTGGAGGGTGCACGCTCTTGTAATTCTCCAAGGTAACTTGTGCATAATAGTCTCCTTCAAAACAAGTAAATGAAAATACCTTGGGGAGGGTGTATGCCCTTATACTTCTCCCAAGGGTTTGACAAGTGACAAATTATAGAATTTAAAGCAAGATAATTAGACAATAAGTGCAGATTTCTCTTACCAAATTCATAAATAACATTGAACAAACCCTTTTCTCCAAGATTTAGACCATCCACATGCAAGAGATTCCAAACCTAGCACATCACTTTTCCACCAATAGCCAAGAAAAACCAAGACAAGTGCAAAGAGAGAGAGAGAGAGAGAGAATACTCATAGCTAGCGAAAATTTCAGTCCAATAGCCTCTCACAATGAAGAGTTGGGTCTTTAAAATGAGATCTTATGATCTCTATTTATACAAAATGTAGCTAACATAGTTTGTCCACATACTTTAGGGTAAAACACAAGATTAGGGGTTAACAACTCTAATCTTTCCCATTTTACAAAATAATATTAAACAATTCCTTTAAAATTTCACTTTTGCACAAATAAAACCCTAATTTACATGGATGTCACCCCTTTAGGGGACGTTTTGGCACTAGTAGAAAGTCGTTGGTGATGTAGGAGGGTAGTAAGACTTCCAAAAGCCACGTGTCAAGCATCCAAATGTCTTCCTTCATGGTCAAAGCCTCAAGCACCTCAAAACGTCTAAGTACCAATGCATATCACCTCACCACCATGCCCTAACCCCCCAAACATGATGTCAAGCTAAAAAAGAAGACGTTTTTCCCCTCTTGGGAAAATCGTTAGGCATGTGAGGGGTGGGCTTAGTCTTCCACATCATCTTCTAGGTCTCCAATATTTCGTCTTTGTGATCAGGCATGTGGACCCTTGGCATCCAACTTGTGGGTTTGCAGCCCCATGGAAGCCCAAGCTAGGCTTGTTCTTCCAAAACTGTCCACCAACTAGGTCCTGCAAATACAAATGAGCACGCTCTCCAAGGATCTCAAGTCATAACATCATGATAAGTGAATCCAATCAATAAATAAGCCATCTAAGCATGTGCGTCAAAGATCACTATATCAAGCAATTAATTGTTGAAACACACTATGTGACTTGTCAAGCTTGAATATGGGAGGGTTGACAAGGTGTCCTATTGAGTAGATCTTGCCCTAGGTCAAGGAGAGTTTCCAAGAGATCCCTCTCTAAGCCATGTAAAGTGGATGAAGTGGTTGGGGTCAAGACTCAATGGGCATAGGGCTCATGACATACAAAGGGTTGTAGTGTCTCATTCGTGGGTGCCTTTGTAGAGGGTGTGTGGTACTTTCATCTGCAATGCACTTTTTCCAAGCCCATCAATTTCCTTTTATCGTTCTTTCTTTATTTTCCTTCAATATAGCATAAGGAGAGGTTGAAGGTCACTGCGCTGGCGTGGTGATCAGATAATGACAATATCACCCACAAACACCAAGTGGAAATGAGAAGGATGGCTCGTGATGAGACCTCCTTTCTCTCATCCATGCAAATGAGAGCCATTACCCTGGTTTGGTGACTAGATGATGGTAATGTCGTACCACTAGATATTCATGGACGTGATAGGCCGACTTGTGATGAGACCTCCTATCCTTCAACTAACATTTTAAGCATTCTTTATTATATTATGGGTCCCCTTTACTCAAAGATAAGCATTTCATTGCTTTCTTAGGTGATCCCTGGGCGAAGCATCTGGAAGGTTTATATAAGGCTTTTATCTTTTACCCAACATCAACCCCTCTGGGCCTTCAACCCCTTATTCTCATAGAATGAGGGACAACCCCTTCTTGGGTCAATACACCCTAAAATCCCAAGAGATAAGGAAATGGAGGGGAACAATGATGGAAAGTGGTAAGTATGGTCGGGAACTGTATGATGACTAATTAAGGGAGTCCCCAGTAGCAAACCCATCTCCAAGGAAAACCACTTACTAGGGCACAATATCAACCACCAAGGTGAAGCAGGGCAAAATGCATAATGTCTGAGCATATATTATGAAATCTAGAGCAATCTAAGATACAACATAATCAAATGGCTTAAATATTGAAATGATGTTCACCATAATATTGACTTGTACCTCATGGAGCAAGGCTCACTGCCTTTCGTAAGCCAGCTGGTGTGGTGGATGCCATCTACAAACCTGTGACCATCTGCAGTGGTGAGTGGGCTTCCCATCTATGTAGTCTCTCGACACTCCATATCTGCAACCTGAGGGCCTCGAGACATAATCTCCTTAGTTATCCACAAAATGAGGATAACATCTAGCTCCTACTTGGGGACATGTGCTCGCCGTAGAGTGCATGAGAACCACAACATCTCCTAGTAGACCTGTGCCTGCAAGAAAACATCAAGATGTCAAGTGTAGAATGGCCTACTCATCCTTGTTATCATATGATCATAATAAAAAACAACTAAGCTAGAAAAAGAAAATGTTGACATTTTTTCAAAAATTTCTAAGCTAAGCATGAAATCAATATGCAAGTAGAGTAAAATGAAAATGAAATGCATCTAAACTAATATGAGCAATCGAGATGCAAATGCAGGGAATCAAAATGACTTACCTACTTACTTGGGGCCTTGGGGCCCTGAAGATTACATACTGGACGATGCCAGATGAAGTCGTACAACCAGTGCAACCAACTGATCATTAGACGAAGACATTTCCCCCTCTGCTTAATCATGTGAAACAACAAAGATAAGTCCAACACATAGTAATCGTGAGCATAAATAGACATATAAACAATCGTGAAATAAAACTCATGGAGATGGGTGGGAGGGACGAAATCCCGATGAAAAGAGAAACCACAATCTCGATCGTCCTGGAACTCCCGCTTGCAAGCATAGCCACAAGCCCGATCTATCGATCTCTGGAGTGGACTAGATGATGGTTCTTCTTCATCCTCACTTAGAAGATCACTGCTCCCTGAAGGCTGAGAAAGGATAAGAGATCCAAAGAAAAGCCTATGATTTCCCAAACAAGAGGAAGCGGGGTAAGGCACAACCTTAGAGAAAAAATCCTCCGTTAGACTCAGGAAACGTCTCTTCTTTGTCTGCAAATCCCTGCCTAAAGTCTCAACATGAAAGTACTTTTGTTTGGTAGTATGGACCTCAGATTTCTTTGGGCGGGCCACGACCTATTGTCTCTTAAAATCCTAGTATGGTGGTTGAAAATCATCCTGAAAACGCTGCGCCAGGTTGTCCTCGAAAGGATGGAACAAATCTGTAACCATATCATTAGGTTGGCACATATATGGACCATCTAGTTGTGAAAAGAAATCCTCTGAAGAATTTCTTTCTGTATGCTTTATCCGAGATGTGCCTTCAATGTCGTAGATAGGATCTCTATAAAAAAATGAAACAACCCAAATCCCATATGCATCTTCCCAATTTGTATGAAATCATCAATGTGATCGTCAACTATATCCTCGGGTTGTTCCACGATTTTATCTGCATCATAGAAGTTGATTACTTCTTCACAAGACTGGATAACTTCATCTTCATTAGATGTCTAAACCGAATCTTCTTGGAAGCTTTGTTCATAAGCATGTTCTTCAAGCACTCTTCATCTGTGAGGGCTTGGTCTTTGGTAGATTCATGCAATAACTCTCTAAGCCATGTAAAGTGGATGAAGTGGTTGGGGTCAAGACACAATGAGCATAGGGCTCATAACATACAAGGGGTCGTAGTGTCTCCTTCATGGGTGCCTTTGTAGAGGGTGTGTGGTACCTTCGTTTGCAATGGACTTTTTCCAAGCCCATCAATTGCCTTTTATCTTTCTTTCTTTATTTTCTTTCAATATAGCATAAGGAGAGGTTGAAGGTCACTGCCCTGGCATGGTGACCGGATGATGACAATGTCACCCACAAACACCTAGTGGAAATGAGAAGGATGGCTCGTGATGAGACCCCCTTTCTGTCAACCATGCAACTGAGAGCCATTACCCTGGTTTGGTGACCAGATGATGGTAATGTCATACCACTAGATATTCATGGATGTGATAGGCCGACACGTGATGAGACCTCCTATCATTCAACTAACCTTTTAAGCATTCTTTATTATATTATGGGTCCCCTTTACTCAAAGATAAACGTTTCATTACTTTCTTGGGTGATCCCTGGGCGAAGCATGTGGAAGGTTTATATAAGGCTTTTATCTTTTACCCAACATCAACCCCTCTGGGCCTTCAACGTCTTCTTTCCATAGAATGAGGGACAACCCCTTCTTGGGTCAATACACCCTAAAATCCCAAGAGATAAGGAAATGGAGGGAAACAATGATGGAAAGTGGCAAGTATGGTCAAGAACGATACGATGGCTCATTAAGGGAGTTCCCAGTAGCAAACCCATCCCCAAGGAAAACCACTTGAGCACAATGTCCCTTTTGAATTCTCCATGAACGCATGTGTTCAAACTCTGTTGGTTGCTATAATGACCATGTCAAAGGCTTGTCCTATCAAAGAAACATAGAGTTGTGAATTGGAGGGAGGCACTGAGCCATGATGGATTGAAGCCTCTTCAATCCCCTTGTAGTCTCTTCCACATGCATTACCCTGCCATGTATCCCTACCATTCGTCCTTATAGCCCAAATGCCATGATCTCCACCTCTCCTTTCTCCCTATCACTCCATTTGGGTACTGCTTTAGTGTAACATCCCTGGTTTTAATCCCCACAAATTATAATATAATTATGTAACTATCATTTAGGTTGGTGAGCCGATATGCTTGGGGCAAGAGCCCATATTGACTAAATGGTCAAGGGTCGAACTATGTATTATGGACATTGAAATGATTAATACAAGTAGTAATTATTGGCTGCGATACGATAATGATGAAAATGATGGGGGACTATGATTCCACAGGAGAAACGAGTCCAAAGGGGATCTGTTCATGGGTATTAATCCAACCTACTTTTCCTAAAATTATTATTATCATTGTGTATAAGCTTCTATTTGCTATTGAGTGTTCCCAAAGCCAACCATTAAACTCATGTAAGAGGGTGGCTGTGAGGAATCACATCCTATAGTTATTGGGAGCATGAGGCTGAAGTACAATCAACATTGGGGAGAGTGAACAATCAACTGGCTTGAGGAAAATAAATTTCGTATGGTCAAGGAAAGTTTTTACAAGAAGATTTTGGACTAGAGGAGGGGAGTTGAGTGTTGGGAAGAGCACTTGCCATGTTGTGCTTGAAGGCAACCATTATTGGGCTGTGTTTTATGTTGGAAATGTGGTCTGTGTGCTTGTAAAATGGGCTGTAAGCCTGTAGTGCGTTTTCTTGTGAAGGAAATGACTCAAGATCCTTGCGAAGGTTGCTGTGAGCACTCTCGAAGCAGCTGAGAGTTCCTGAAGCCCCCAATGGAGTGATTCTCGACCAACTGAATACATTGGAAGCCCTGATAAACGAATGGTACAACCCAAGGGATTGTGAGTAGTGAAGGGGGTACATTCCTTGGGTTGTGCAGGTTGTGGGGAAGAGAGAGCCGGTAGATTAGAATTGTTGTAGGAGTAGAATCTAGGTTTTGGGTTGCTGAGTGTGGAGATTGGACAACTAGAGGGCCATATCTCTTTGTGGACTCATAACCTTAGCTCGAGAGTGGCTTGCCATTGAGAGAAAATGAACGACAACGCTTATGGTTGGGAGGTTCATCCTTTATACACAGCGAGTTGGTTATATTTTATGAACATATAAGTTTATTTTGTGTTTATTATGATTATTCCGCCGTGTAAATGAATATTTGGATGTTGTGTGTTTGCTGGTTTAATTTTACAATTGCATTCATGTTTTTAATATACGTTGTTATATGCACGTTAAATTATGGGCCTCCTACCCCCGGGGTTATTTTATATGTATGAGGGTGTTTTTTAATTGTTTTTGGCAGGCTATGTTGTTTTCCATAGTGATGGGACTCAACTTGGAAAGCTATGTATGTTACAGATTGATATCAAAGCTACAGGTTCAACATTGAGCTAGCATGGGCCATTTGTTAGCACATAGAAGGTGAATTGCAGAAATTAAATCTCAGAGGATGTTTGCAACATATTTGTCAAAATCACTCTCGTGAAATTGGGGGAAAATTCATGAGGAATTTGAGGGAATTGAGTCCAGTGGTTAAAATCCCCAATTTTATCCTCAGTCTGAGCATTTTTGGGTTTGTAAATGGTCGAGTTTTGGATGTACAAAACAACCATGGCGAAATTGGGCAAAAGCCTTCAATTTTTGAGTGAATTCAAGAGAAATTCATGCCCAAAAATGTCGATCAGTTGCACATGGAGGTAATTGGTTGTTTGCAAAAGTCGATTTGACACATACGGGGCTGAAATTGACCATGAGAAGCTAAGTACAATGTTTCATGGCAACCTTGATAGAAATTTCGAAATTATGCATTTTTAGTAAAATTGAGAAATTTTGGATAATGTAGGTAAATTTTCGTACCATGATGTCAAGATGAAGTGGAGGGTGACATGGCAATGATGACATGGATTTCCACGATGTTAGGTCCATGGTGGTAGTGAGTGGCACAATTTTCAGTGCGTGGTGGTAGGTCTGGCAAGTGACGTGGGAACCACATGAGCATGGTGGTATAAACCCATACCATAGGTGGTATCGCTTGGGTAGCATAGCAGTTTTTCCCTATGGCCTTCAGTTATGCGACACCATTGAAAACCTGCCACATATCAAGGCAATTTTGGAGTGTCGCACCATAGAGGGAGTGTTAACGCCCGAGCATGTTGGTGATGTGGCAAGGATTCCCACTGTTGATCTCGCCTAATCTTCATTGTTCGATCCGAGAAGTGTGCATGTTCACGTTTCACATCCCGAAGGGGGTGTTAACCCTCACACATGTTTGCAATGCGACATGGCCTCTCCACCGTTGATCTCCATGTTGGATCATGGGGAAAAACAAGTTCGTGCATCGAGGTAAAGGTGCGAGATGGGATTTTCCCATCCCCGTGGCCAGTGAAGGGGCACCATGTAGAGACCTGGTAGACAGGGTGGGATCCATGTTCCATCCGAAGTCAGAGGTGTGTCAGTTGGGCAACTGGTATGAGTAGGGTCTGAAAAAAAATATATTTTATTAATTCTTTTTATGTCAGTGTAAGGAAGGAAATAGGAGAGAGAGAGAAGAGGGAGGTGAAGGCTGACAAGGTAGGGCCAAGGTGGTCAATAGGGTGACATGGCATTACCTCAGGGTGCCATGTGGACCTAGAATGCCACATCAGCAACGACGTCAACAACGATGCCACATAGGTAAAATTGTCCTATAATTTCAAGGAAAAAAAACAAAGTCTGGAGCCAAAATCGTATTTTGGCCATAGCAGGAGCATAATAACTCAGACAAAGATAATATTTTATGGGTTTTGTTCACAATGTCGAGGGATACATAAGTGCTAGAGAGGGCCACTAGCTAATTATACTATGATTTTCTAGAAAATGCAAATTACATGTTTTCAAAGATCATGGTCAAGCTTAGTGGCATGAGCACAGTTACTTCTGAAACATGTACAGGGTGTCATAAAAGTAGACATGAAGATATTGTGTGAAGGAATTGGTCGGATTCTAAGGGGTTTGGAATGGGGATGTTGGAACAAGGCAAAATCCACTATCCCAGTCCACTTTTTGAGGATTTTTGGGATTTTTAGAGGGGGAAAAGGGTCCCCAGATGGAAAAATTGAAAAAAATTATTTACTCAACATTTTGTATACTCATCAATCCAGACAACTTTGGTTTAGTGAAGTTTTTCCAGAAGTGCACAATTTGGGAAGTAGTCTATTTGACTAAAATTCCAAGTTTGGAAAAAGGGTGAAAAAAGACAAAGTTGCATTTTCTAGATTGTTGTAGTTTTTTTTACTGGAGCATCAGATTGACAATTTAAGAGTTGTTATGAATTCCTTGTCATTAATACTATCCGGGCCTCATACAAAAGTTTTCCCGTTTTCTTGACAGATTTACTTCTATAAGTGACAAAAATTGGTGTCTGTGATTAATTGCACTAGAAACAAAGTTATCGACTTAACGAGAACTATGACCTTAAAACGAGAACTCTAGCCCTTAAAACCCACATTTTTGCATAAAAAACATGAAAATCAACCTCCCAAATCAAAAAGTGGTGCTATTGATAGCACCAATTTTTTTAACATGGTTAAAATTACTACATTTTCAAGCATATCCTTCAAAACTCATATAGTTTCTCATAAAAACAACTATTAAATAAAAAAAATTGATGTTATCTAAAACATTTTTTTTTATAAATGTTAAAATTATAGATCATTTGAAGTCTTATTCTTAATAGTTGGTACCATTAAAACCAAAACCTTAAAATCAACCATCAAATTGAAAAGTACTACTACTAATAACACCCACGATAAAATTGGGGTATTAAAATGACACATTATTTTAAAGTGGTAAAAAAGATCATCACTACTGTAAACAAAATCATAAAATCAACCATTAAATGTTTACTTTTAAAATCTTAGTTTATTGCTCCAAGCACAAGATAATACATAATGCCATAAAAATATCACCCTATACTTTAAAAATTCAACATCACTTCCAAATATATTTTTACTTTTAATAAAAACAATAAATACAAATTACATTGAATGAAACATAAATTATTTGTTAAAATATTGTTACATTGTCCATAGTCAAAGCATATGAGCTATTTTATTATATTCTTCATAATCAAAACATATAATTCATAAAACATAGAAATGATTCATAACTTCATGTAAGATCATATGTAAGTTACCTTACAAACATCCTATGGATAAAAAATACATAAAATGTTTCATACACTTATTCAAATTGACTCATGGATTCTGAAATACCTTCAGAGTCTACATTGTCTTCAAATGAATGATTAGATGAAGATGTAGATGATCAATACTATTCTCTATTGTCGATGAATGCACCATCTGAGTCTACATGCATGCCCAACATTTCAGATGTCAAAAGCCTTTTAGATCTACGACCAGGTTCAACAGACTCCCATCTTGTAGTTATTTCTTGCGACAACAACCTCTTGATAATCTCTGTTGTCTTGGAGCGAAGAGTTCCTCTCTTTGTCAAATTGAATTCATAAACAAGTATGTCAACATTCTCTAATTTTAAGAGGTCAGTGCGACGACGAGTTGTATTTTGACCCTTTCTTTCTCTTTCTACTGACATGTTTCTCAACCACCATTTTTGACTTGTACACACCATTGAATGGGTGTGTACCTGTTACATGCCAATGCACTTCAATTGCTATAACATTTTCGTTTTCTTTGCCAATCTTTATAATCTTTTCAATCCAGAATGGATAACCATGTGGATCTTCAGTCGTTAAGAATGCAATCATACTACTCTCCTTAATATCATGTACTGAACCCCTGTAAAGGTCTTCCTGTTGATTTTTCAATAGACAAGGTTTAAGCATAAAGTTCATTCAATTTTAACATTTTACTTAAACCATAACCAATTATTTTGCAACAACCAAGATCACAAGAAGAAACACCATGCACAAGTACACAAGAAGTATCCTGGGAAATCCTTCTCAACAAGGGGAAAAAACCCAGCCAAATCCTTTGTTATATTCTTCAAGAGAAAGCCCTTCACCACCAAGAAAACCTAGCACACAAGAGGGTGATCGTAAACCCTAGAAGACTAGCGCCCAAGAGAGGTGCGCACTTTTCCCAAGAAGATGTACTTGCTGGAATTTCCAAACTCACACAAAAGATACGATTCCTCAATGGGGAATCTACCTTTACTTATATTAGACTTTACCTTTCAACAAACGTATCTATTGGCACAACATGGCCAACCTCTCTAACTCACAATATAATTAATATTAACTAGATTAATTATCTTCTACATTAATTATCAATTACATTAAGGTGGGGCCGCATGTACCTTTTACATTACAATTAGGGTTACAGGCAGGTCTGACTCTTGAACAATATAACAAGGGATCTCATACACCCACTAGTGCTCAACCACTAGGGGCACATCCATAGGGATGTCCATAACTCTATCTCACTGCATTACACAGGAGAACCACTCTCACTAGTGCTCAACCACTAGGATTACGTTCACCTGTGCTTGTCCACAGGCATGTCCACTCAACATATCTTCTTTCTCACTGCATTACACAGGAGAGTCATATGGAGTTCATCATCTCAACTCTCTGCTCAGAGGAGCCTAATACATCATCTTCATCTCTGTCTCATGACGATGCACCCAACTCTATGGGAATTCACACGTTCACCTTGTGCTCAGCCACAAGCACGTCCAACTCAACAGATCTCCTTTCTCACTGCGTTACACAGTAGAATCATCTGGATTTCTTCTCAACTCTCTGTAAGGAGGAGGCCATCGCTACGTTCCAGTTCTGTCTCGGATAGGAGCCACACTCCCATATCAGGGGCTCTCTCTCAGGTCGACTCAATCAGTCTATGTTCTGGAGAATGTCTCACGCAACTGTAATCATCAACACTCCCTCTCAGCTAGGGAGACATTCTTCATCATGCCAACTCTCACTCAGATGTACTTTGAACTTTGTCTTGGCTGTAGTCATCAACACTCCCTCTCAACTAGGGAGGTATCCTTCACCAAGCTAATTTTGTGAAGATGTCTGCAATCTGCTCATGTGTAGGAAGGTACTGCATGTGTACTATTTTCCTTTAGATCATGTCTTTGATATAATGATATTTTATCTCAATGTGTTTCAATCTATCACGAAACACTGAGTTCTCAAAGAGATTTACACACAACTCTTGGTTATCATCATAGAATCCATCTCATGATCAAGTAAATCTGTTAGAAGCTTATGAAGTCGCACTGCTTTGCACATTCAATGATATATACTCTGCTTCTGTGGTATTCAAGGCCACAAAGCTTTGTTTCCTGCTGCATTAGGAAACCATGACAACCTTCACAGTAAAACAACAACTGAATATTCTCTTCCGGTCCACTGTACTCTCTACTCAATCTGTATCAACATATCCTGCAAACTCAAGTTCACACTGGAGGCATATCTTAGGCCATATCCAAATGTGCCTCATATATATCTCAATACATGTTTTGTTGTTGCCCAGTGAGTCTGTCTCGGTTGACTCATGGAACGACTAAGTACATTCACTACATAGCATGAATCACGTCTGGTGTTAACTAGATACATCAGTGATCCAATCAGCTATGGATCAGTCTCATTTGAATCATCATCAATATTTTTCTTCAAATCCATTACGGTGGATTTGCATTTTGTCATACTGTACTTCTTTAATATTCCCACTGTATATTTTCCTTGACTCAGGAAAATCTCATTGGTCCTTTGTTATACTTCTTGTCCCAAGAAGTAGTGCATCATACTCAAATCCTTCATCTCGAAATTTGAAGTCAAAGCTTACTTGTATTCAACAACAAGGATTTTTGAATAAGTCATCAAAATCAGGCTCATGTCACCAATACTATAATAATATAGGTTTGGATCAACAACATTCTTGCTGAAACCCAAACTCATTAAGAATATATCCATATGATATAGTTTCCAACTCATGTATGGTAGTACAAATGGAAGTGTATCGAGCTTACTGGATCAAGTGTCTCATCATAGATAACTCCCTCTGTTTGTGAGAATCCTCTGGCTATAGATATCGCTTTGTACTTTCATTAGCTGCATGCTTGATCTTATAGATCCACTTGGAAGTCACCACAGACTTCCCTTTTGGTCTCTGAACAATATCTTATACATCATTCTTTAAGATACACTGGTATTCTTCTGTTATGGAATCTTTCCATATCTGTTCTCCTGTTGCTTCTCCAAGACAAGGAGGCTCAAAATCAATGAAGTGGCTGATGACTGAAGGGTAACTTTGAAAAACTCTTTTGCTTTCTCAAGATGTCCCTTGAGGGACTTGTATGTTTATTTTCCTTCTTACAGAGTTTTGTTGACCTAGGCAAGCCTTTTATGCCCTATTGTAATATCTCTGGTCATATCAACTAGAGCAGTTGAATTTGCTGTAATACCATCTGTCTTCCTCTAAACTTGCTGAAGGTATTATCTCTTCCTTCTTTTCATTTTGTTTTGACTCCCTCCGAGTCAAGTAACTCTCTCTGAAGTCTAAAGGATGGAAGTCTTATTTTATTGCTTGTTAGATCTTTTATGTCTTCTTGGCCAACATAATAATCAAATAAGGTTTGGACTCTCGTACCAGGGATAATTGTCCAAGTCTTGAGGGCTCCCATACCGGGGATAATACCCTTAATTTATTAAGAATGTAATCAAATATAAAATTAGAGATCAAACGATTTACCTGGGTTTGTAGTCATGTTTAGTTCTGTGCTTGGTTTAGAGGAAATACTTCTCCTCTCTCTTATTTTCATTCTTTTGAGGTGGGTCTGGATCAATGTCAGCGGTGGAAGCATATTGTCTTCCCTTCTTCCTGGTGGGACAGTTTCTTGCATAGTGCCCATATTTGTCACATCTGAAGCACTGAATTTCTGAAACATCTCTTCTCTGATTATGACCTGAGTTTAATGAAGACTTCTCATCTATGAATGTTTGTCTGAAGTTTCTTTTGAATCTTCCTCCTTTGTATGAAGTGTAATAGCATGATTTTCATCAGGGGAGTCTTCCACTCCTCTATTTCTAAGTCTAAGTTCTTCTTGAGTACAGTCTGTCCATAGACGATCAAAGGTTGGTAGACTTTCTCTTCCACTGATACTTTGAAGAAAAGGCTCCCAATGTTTTGGAAGATTGTTGAGAGTGGATAAGACAAGTTCTCTGTTGAACATGATTTCTCCAATGGCTTCTAACTGTTCTTTAATCTCTTATATCTTCATAAAGAATATAGCGACTGTATCACCTTTTTTCATCTTGGTACTTTGAAGTTGGCTCTTCAAGGTAAGAGCTCTGAGGGTGTTGTCACTTTCAAACATTTCTTTTAATGCTTCATACATTTCATAAGATGTCTTCAGGTTCGCAATACGAGGTAAGAGGTGATCTCTTACTGAGTAGATGATTATTTTTTTTTTGTTGACATCTTCTTCCTTATATTCTTCTCTTCATTGATAGCTATATCTGGTAAAGTTTTTGTTACCACATCCAAAAGGTCATCTTCTTCAAGGGTGACCTGAAGCCTTGACTTCCAGGAGCTGAAGTTGCTTGCTCCATCAAGCCTATCTTCTACTAAAGTTCTGTTATTCATTTGTTTAGATTTATTCTCAAACTCTCGCCAATTGGATTTAGAAAACCTAATGGTTATGTTGGGCTTATGACTCCCAACAATCAACTTTTGAGAGTGCCACAGGAATGCTTGTTGAGTTGAAACGTTTCTTCAAAAAGTTGCAGAAACCCTAAGGTCAAGATTCTGCAGAAAATTTTGGCACCCTAGAAACCCTAGGGCCAAAAACTCAAAATCCTTGGAATTTTACTTTGAAGGTCTCTGGAGATGTATTGAGGAAGGCCATACAACTTGGTCCAAGTTTTAGCTTCAACGACCACTTGTGAAGTGCTGAAAAGGCTAATTAAGTGAGCACCATACATATTTCTGCAGAAAGAGGACAATTTACCCTTTTAAATGCTTGTGCAGAGGTTCTTCAAGACATATGCTCTAATTCCATGTTGACTTTTCAATAGACAAGGTTTAAGCATGAAGTTCATTCCATTTTAACATTTTACATAAACCATAACCAATTATGTTGCAACAACCAAGATCACAAGAATAAACACCATGCACAAGTACACAAGAAGTATCCTGGGAAACCCTTCTCAACAATGGAAGAAAACCCAACCAAATCCTTTGCTATATTCTTCAAGAAAAATACCTTCACCACCAAGACAACCTAGCACACAAGAGGATGCTTGCAAACCCTAGAAGACTAGTGCCCAAGAAAGGTGCACACTTTTCCCAAGAAGATGTACTTGCTGAAATTTCCAAACTCACACAAAAGATATGATTCCTCAATGGGGAATCTACCTTTACTTATATTAGACTTGACCTGTCAACATAAGTGTCTATTGGCACAACAAGGCCGACCTCTCTAACTCACAATATAATTAATATTAACCAGATTAATTATTTTTTACATTAATTATCAATTACATTAAGGTGGGGCCGACCTGTACCCTTTACATTACAATTATGGTTACATGTGGGTCTGACTCTTGAACAATATAGCAAGGGATCTCATACACCCACTAGTGCTCAGCCATTAGGGGCACATCCATAGGGATGTCCATAACTCTATCTCACTACATTACATAGGAGAACCACTCTCACTAGTGCTCAACCACTAGGATCACGTTCATCTGTGCTTGTCCACAAACACTTCCACTCAACATATGTTCTTTCCCAATGCATTACACGTGAGAGTCATATGGAGTTCATCATCTCAACTCTCTGCTCAGAGGAGGCTAATACATCATCTTCATCTTTGTCTCATGACGATGCACCCAACTCTATGGGAATTCACACGTTCACCTTGTGCTCAGCCGCAAGCACGTCCAACTCAACATATCTCCTTTCTCACTGCGTTACACAGTAGAATCATCTGGAGTTTTTCTCAACTCTCTGTAAGGAGAAGGCCATCACTACGTTCCAGTTATGTCTTAGATAGGAACCACACTCCCATATTAGGGGCTCTCTCTCAGGTCTACTCAATCAATATGTGCTATGGAGAATGTCTGACGCAACTGTAATCATCAACACTTCCATGGCTTCACATTGTGCATGTGATCTTCTAGAACCAATATACATTTCTTTTTCCTTTGCTTATGAAAACCCAATAGCACCTTGAGATTCTTGTTGTTCAATAATGTTTCTTTATTCAAATTCATTTGACATATTTTGTGGCCAATGAAATGGAGTTTTAAATTTTTTATCTTCATTTGTTGAGCTTGAAATTATGTCACTTTGACCATTGAAAAAAAACTACCACCAAACAGAATCAACAACATCAAAGTACTTATATGTATCTTTAATGCACTTTTTTATTTCTTCCAAGCATTCAAAATAATCTACATCTTTATTACATCTCAGTGCATTATGGATTTCAACAACTTATTGTAATAGCGATAACTTTGATGCAAATATTGGATGATCTGGAATGAACTTCAAAAACACTAAAGCTGATGAAGGCCTCCATTCTGCAGTAGTTGAATACTTCTTTCCCCATATAAGTGTTTTCCCATCATTTTTTTTAAAACAAAATTGATGTTGGAAGATAATGTTATTAAAATGTTCAATATATTTTTCTTCACCATGCGATCCCTGAATAAATCTTCAAATGTCAATGATTTCTTCTAATATGTGAAAAACAAGCTCTGGAATGTATGATTTCTTAATACATTCAATTAATGATGGTAGACTTCCAACATTTATCCTCTTCAATGTTACTGAAAAAAACTGAACATTTGATCAATATGATCATGATGAGTGTGTCCAACAAGAAGGAAACCAACTTTTACCTTTTGAAAGATTCCCAGTTGAACAAACATGCTTAGATATCCAAACACAATTTGATTTTTGTTTTCACAGCTAGTGTTGTCTAACTGTAGATATAGAACTTAAAGAATATTGCCAGACCAGTGAGTAAGCACATGATGAATTATGGTGATGGTTAGATTTGCATCATTATGAATACTTGGAGCTGTGAAGTAAACCCTTGAACACATTTTTCCATTAAAAACCATACGACCAACCAAGTGAAACTGAATGAAATTATTTTCTTGTAATTTTTTTTGTGTACGGAAAAAATGTGGTAGAAGTGTTTTTTTCTGGTCCATGCCATCAATTATCATACCTATATATTTGTTTGGAGCATCATAACACTTCTTCCGATGTTTGTGCAACATTTTATTTTCACTTGATTGTTGATTACGATGTTCTTGAAGTGCTTTGACTATGGAATTTGCACATGACATAAAATGAAAATATTGATAATATGTTTTCATAGTTGATAACTATCCAATTAGAAAAAATCAAATTGTGAATACATGCCTCTTTCTACCCCTTCACTTACTGATTTAAGAGTAGCACATATACTGCAAATCCCCATCATCGACTTCTTAGAAATACAAATATTGTTGAATTGTTTTTTCCATATTCTTGTAAAATATGCATATGTAATAAAATTACCATATCCTTCAACACCTTCAACATATTCTTTGTATAAGTTGTAGATTTCTCTCCTTCAGAAATTATCTGGAATATGTATTGTGTCTCTATTTGACATACACTCTTCATGTTTGGAAAGAAGTCACACATCCATGACAATGTAGTGTTTTTTAATGACTCACTTTCTCGTTCATGATGTACCTTTGAATAAAATGAAGGATCTTTTTCCAATCTTGTTTGGATTCTTGATAGATGAAGATTACCAATTGAGTGATTTTTTTTTAAATCCATTTTGCAAAGTAAAAGATCCCTAATGCGATAATCATATCCTATCTTGGTAGATATCATGCACCCCACTAAATATGAATTTTGCTTGCTTTTATTCATTGACAAAAATGTCTTTCTTTTATTCAAGGCATACATATAGTCCATACTTTTCAAACAATTCTTTTGACAACATTCACTTGAAATCAAATCACTTATGGAAATTGATTTAGTGAGAAATGCTTTCCTAGACCTTGTATAACTAGGATGATTTGGATTGATATAAAAACGTCTAGTTATGGTCCTAGACACAATTTTTCTTTGCAATCTCTCCACTATTTCATCATCCTCACTAGAAGAAATTTCCTCATCACTAAAAGGAATATCATACAAAACATTGTGAGGAGACCGAACAAGAGAATGTTGATCACCTTGATTTGTTGCACCTGAATGATTGAGAACATGATCTTCATTACTAGGTCCATCACCATCTTCATTGATAATCTAGTTGATAAGAGGAATATCTAGCTCACTATAAAAATGATTACCATCCTCACTAATGTCATTGGATTTTCCATGAAAATATTTGTTTGAAGGAAAATCATCATCACCCTTGAGACTATCAATTTCATTAAAATTTTCCCTAACATGAATGTCTTCATCATCAACAACACCATCATCAATGCCTCTAAAATTTTCACTTGGAGGAAAAACATCTTCATCACCATTGATCCCTTTAAACTGCCCACCTGGAAAAAATTGACCACCATCGACATAATCATCTTCACTATTTTTAAAATCCCCACTCGAGGGAAATTCTTCATCATCCTCATTAGTGCCTTGAAAATCCTCACTTGGAGGAAAATTTCCATCATCATCATCGCTACCTTGAAAATCCTCAATTGAAGTAAAATCATCATCATCAACATTATTGCCTTTAAATTCCCCACTCGGGAAAGAGTGTCCACCATTGGCATAATCATGTTCACTACTTTTAAAATCCCCACTTGAGGGAAATTCTTCGTCATCCTTCTTAGTGCCTTGAAACTATTCACTTGGAGGAAAATTTTCATCATCCTCGTCAGTACCTTGAAAATTCTCACTAGGAGGAAAACCATCATCATCACCATTGGTGCCTTTAAATTCCCCACTTGGAAAAAATTATCCACCATTAACATAATCATTTTTAGTGCTTTTAAAATACCCACTTGAGGGAATTTTTTCACCATTCTCATTAGTGCCTTGAAAATCCTCACTTGGAGGAAAATCTACATCATCTTCATCAGTACCTTGAAAATCCTCACTTGGAGGAAAATCATAATCATCAACATTGTTTCCTTTAAATTCTCCACTCAAGAAAAAGTGTCCACCATTGACATAATCATTTTCACTACTTTTAAAATTTCCACTTGAGGGAAATTCTTCATCATTCTCATTAATGCCTTGAAAATCTTCACTTGGAAAAAAATATTCATCATTCTCATCAATACCTTGAAAATCCACACTTGGAGGAAAATCATCATCATCAACATTGCTTCCTTTGGGAAAGAAAATCCACCATTGACATTGTTATCCCCTAGCCTAGGGATAACTAAGAAGATTATGTCTCGAGGCCCACAGGTCCTAGACATGGAGTAACGAGAGCCAAATCGACTTAAGCATGGCCCTGTAGGGCCCATCATTTTCTTTTTCAGCGCCTCCACTTTGTCAGCAACAACAACATCCATCACATCGGCCTGGTCTTGCAGCAAAAATGGGTCTTGCTTCATGAGGTAATGAGTCCGGGTATCATGGTATGTGTCACTCTAATTCTCAAAACATTTGAATATGTGCATTTAATTCATTTTGCTTCTAATGTGTGCTTGGACCTTATGCCTTTCCACTTGACTACACCTGGGGGGAATGACAAGATGCCCTAGTAAGATGGGTCCCATAGGGTTTGGTTTGAGTTGCCACTGGGGGGATTCATGAATGGTCATCATCTGTTCCCACCATACTTACCACTTTTCATCTTTTTCTCGCCCATCCATCCCATTACACTGGTCCAGGCATTGGTATGGCCAAATATCTAAGGGTTGTACCTTACCTTGTAGGAAGAAGGGGATATAGGACCAGAGGGTAAAAGTAACTGGCAAAAGATAAAATCCAAAAGAATGAAACCTTGTGATGCTTCGCGTAGGGATCCCTGAGAAAGAAATACAAATCTTCTCAACAATAAACAAAGGGACCCATAAAAAATAATAAATCAAGACCTAGTTGGAGGATATGGGGTCTCATCACGAGGCAACCTATTAGGTCCGTGGGCATGTGGCAGTATGACACTACAAACAACTGGACACCACACCAGGGTAGTGGCTCTTGGTGGCATAGCCAAGAGAAAGGGGGTCTCATCACGAGCCAACCTTCTCATTTCTGTTAAATGCTTGTGGGTAACATTGCCACCACTGGTCACCACGCCAGGGCAGTGTCCCCTAACTAGCCTCTTGAAAGAAAAAACAATAAGAATAAAAGACAAAAGGCATGAATGGGTTTGAAAACATTTGCATCCATGACAAGGTGCAACTCACCCTCTTCAGAGGCACCCACATGTAAGCCATACATTTCCCTGCTATCACTGCACCCATTGCCAAGAAATCCCTTACCACCTCATCCACTCAGATGGCTTGGATTTTGTCTTCACCCAGGAACATCCCACATCCAATGAGTACTGGCCCAATAGGATGTCCTAGCATCGCCTCCAAACTTGGCCTATAGAATAACATAACATCTTTGAGCACTTTTCTGGGTAAAGGGGGTTTCATACACATGTTTAAAAGACTTGATGATTAGATGTGATTGACATTGCTATGATCCATGTGACTTATGAGCCCATGGAGGGCGTATTTGTTGATGTTGCAGGGCCACACCTGATGGAAAAGTACATATGGGGAGATGATTAGTTCAGATCTCCATAGGGATAAAATCCCACCAGGTGGATGCTGAGACCCCAGCCAGGGGCAGAGACAGATCAAGGGATTGCACTAGAGAGAGAGGATGACGTTTCACCAGGGACAGTCTGGAAGGCCTGGACCCATGGTTTTTTTTCTCTTTTCACCATGATGTAGGCCTTGGAAGGCCCATGACATCACCTAGTGTTTTGGATGCTTTGGAGGCAGTTGTGTGCCAAGTGGCACGTGTGGCAGGATCCCGAGGCCCAAGAGGGCCTAACGTTTTGCTCTAGGAGGCCAACGTTGCCCAAAAAGGGCCTAAAGCCACCCTAAAAGGGGATGATGTCACCTTTACAACTTGTTTTAGGGTTTAATTATGACATTTAATGTAAAAACCGAATATTATGTGTAACAGGCCATGTTGGCCTTTTTTGACCTAATTCTGGTCATTAGTATTGTATAAATAAGGGTTTAAACCGTTGTATTATTCATCATCTTTCACTCACACTTGTGAGGACTAAAATTTGCGCCCTATCTAGGGTTTATTGGTTGAAATTTTAGGTGCACTTGTTGAGGAAGGCTAAATTTGGAGTATTTTGGCAAGTTTCTTGGTGGATGTGTTCAACTAGGGATTTTCTTAATGATTCTTGGTGTATGTAAGTGATATTTATGCAATTCTTATTAATTGAATGGTTATAGTCTTATTTATCTTGAATTTACATTCAAGATTATGATATTGATTGATTAAACCATAGGAAGACTAGCACATGTTATTGTCCTATCTTTAAAAGCCTTCACCTAGTAGATCTTGTCAAAAGGCCATTTTTATTGAAGCATGTGCTAAGGCGTCGCCATTGCAACACCTTAGTATCCATTGCTTCATCTTAGCCGATTTTTCGCTTCATCATTGACTTAAAGAGGGAGGGAACCTACTAAGGCCTAGGGTTACCTACACCTTAGTAGCTAGTTTTCCCTAGGGTTTGATAATTGGATCATTGGGTTACCAACACTCCAATCTATCAATCTCTCTTGTCTTTAACTCTCCTATTATCATCATTTTCCTCCAACATTTGTTGCCATATCATTGAATCCATTTGCCCTAGAGCACTAGTGTAAGTCCTCTTTTAAGTAATTGATCAAAACAACCACCAAAACCTATTTTTTGAGCTTCCTACTAACCATCTCTAACACTAGAATAACCTAACCTACTAACATTATTGCTGTTGTTATTAAAGTAAGCTACAACCATTAATTGCAGCATTAAAAGCTTATAAAAGCAATTGAAAAGGTTGATTTATGCATTGTCTTGTTTGCTTCTAATAAATGCTAGTATTTTGATGTTAATGGTTGATGATTCTTAGTCATTTTGAAGCCATTGTTAATGGTTGATGTTATAATTTTCTGTTACTTCGTCATTATCAGCTAATTGCTTTATTTGAGAAAGTCTATGGTTTTATGAAGTGCTAACCAACAAGTGTACTTGCAATATATATAGTTTCTTGTTGCTTTGTTCCGGGTAGGTACACCTTGACATATTATCATTTCATTGGTTATAAAACCGAGACTTTCTTATCGGTGGTGACTTGTGAGAGGGGATATTTATTTAGCCATTTTGACTTTGCCTTCTCAAACCCCCAGGTCACCGATGACGTCTCCCCTGGGCCTACCACCCTAAATAGAAAGAGGAACCCTATTGAGGTGACAGTGATAGGATAACCTCAAGTTACGTCAATTTGCTCTCCTTTTACCTTTCCTTCTATCAAAGTACAAATTATGCGATAAAATTTTGACACTGTTTCCAGGGAACACTGAGTCAATATTCCTCAAACAACACTTTTTTCGGTAAGCCTTTATCCAATAACCTTTAGTTCTCAAAGCTTACCTTGTGACTCCACTGAGGGTGATCCCCTCATCCCTTTGATAATTTCAAGAAAATTATCTGGTGACTCCATTGATGACGAAGCCAACCATGACTTCTCAATGGGACCCAAAAAATTTCAAACCCCTAGACATGAGTAAAATCCCAAGATACCCTAGGAAAATGCCCCTGAGGTACAAAAAATGTCTCCCTAGATTCAGTGGTAGTGATGGGGTTAGAGCCGACAATCACATGGATAATTTTTTGGCTTTCTTTCAACACCACCATATCAATGATGATGCTGAGGATTTGGCAATGAAACTTTTCTCTGCCACTCTTCATGGAAATACTAGGGAATGGTATGACGATCTCCCTGATGCTAACATCACATCTATGGACCAGTTAGAAGAAACCTTTCTCAAGAGATGGGGTATTAAATTGGAAGATATCCAAATGCTACTAAAAATACTCGATTATATAAAACAAACTAAGATTGAGAATGTCAACGAATTCCATGATAGGTTTGAGGGCTTGCTGTATCAGATCCCTAGAAGCCATCATTCTGAATACAAGTACCTCGTTTATCTCTATACCAATGCACTCTTAGTGCATTTAGGGTTCCTCCTCAATAAAAAAGGGGCCAAAAACAATCGATGATACCTATTACATGGCCATGCAAATCGAGGAGAATATCTCTTTGTCCAAGAGAAAACACATCTTCCCTCTAGGAACCAAAGTTGATGGCCCCAAAGGTACCCCAGATACCCTTAATCTAGAGAGATTACTCTCCCTTGATATATTTGAAAGAAGGGAACAAGTCATCAACCAACAAGAGGTTGAGGAGAGCCATCCTAATGAGGTTTTCCAATCCCATGAGGAAGGGAAATAATTTACTCATGCTTTTGCCGAAGATAACGAAGATATGGTTAAAGAGCGAGAGCCTGAAGATATCAAACACGATGATGAAGTATCGATATGTGCACCTCCCTCTAATGAAGCCATCCAAAATCCTATTTTTTCTGCACAAGAAGAAGAGGATGAGGTTAGTCACTTTCCTTTTCAGGATTTTGATTAAGAGAGTGAAGGAGAAATGAAGTCCTCGGGAAAGGTAGATCCTCCTTGTTTTACAATTGAAGATGTAGGGGCAAGTCATGAGGACGAAACAAAAATGCATGCTGTTTCATTTAATGAAGTCCTCCAAGTCCTCGAAACTCCTGCACAAGAAGAAATAAACACGGTGAGTTACCTTCCTTTCCAAAATTTTGATGATTCTTTACTTTATGATTTGGAAAGTGAAGAAGAGCTAGATGAGCCCTTGAATGCTTTAAATCCTTCATGTTGTGATACAGATAATGACACGGTTAATAATTTTGATGAGTTCATACATGTTGGGAGACGTAAGTGGGATGTAGTTGGTTATATGGACCCCATTTAGGACACTGAGAATCATTTCCAAGTATTTTCTTTACTGTTGTCACAACAAGTTACTCTTATTTTTGACCAGTGGCAACAAGGAGATGACATAATTACCGATACTATCCAAACACCCAGGGTTGACCTAGTCCCATATTCTCCTAATGATTTTCGGTCATACCTTGAGGATTTTGATGAGTACTCCTCTGAGAATTTTGATTAATTCTATGAAGAAAATCTTCAACCATCATTTTTCTCAGAGAGTGAGGAAGTTGCTTGCCTAAAGAAAAATACTACCTCGCTATGTCACTAAGGGTATGGTTTGAAACATATTCCTTATCCCAAGTCTTTTGTAGGACAAAGCCTCCTCTTGGATTTTAGGGGAAGGTTTGGTACCTTAAGAAGAAGTTTATTATCACAGTCTTCCAACTTCCCCTTAGGAAGTTGTTAGTCACCTTTTAGATTCTTGTTGTTCCCTTCCCAGATCTCAGATTGTGAAAACGTCCAAGGTAGCCAACCTTTTGAACCTTTGAATTTTTGTGATCCCTTTCTAAGATGGATTGAGCACTTTCCTGAGAGTATGAATTGGCACCAATTTTTCCCTCCCACCCGTTTCCATGAGCTAGACCTTACAATTTCCAATGATACAATACATTCTCTAACTCGTGTTATTTTTGTGCTTAACTTATCACTGCTTTGGTTTATGATGAAGCACAGAGGCAGGTATGGGGAGACATTTCTAAGATGGTTTCACTGGCTATTTGACTACACCTAGCATTCAATCAACATGTAAGTAGATGTAAGTAGGTAGGCATTTGCATTCATTGTATATACCATTTGCATTTCATGCTAGAATAGTTTGTATTTCCATTTGTATAAATGCTTGCTTTCATTTTCTATAGTATATATATATATATATATGAGCTGGGGGTGATATCACCACCCCAAATGATCACTAATAGTCTTATGTTGAGATCAGGCAGGTCACAGGTTATGCCAGAGATGTTGAGGTTCTCATGCACATTACGGTGAGCACATGTCCTCGAGTTGGAGCCAGATGTTATCCCCTAGCCTAGGGATAACTAAGGAGATTATGTCTCGAGGCCCATAGGTCCTAGACATGGAGTACCGAAAGCCAGATCGACTTGAGCATGGCCCTGGGGGCCCATCATTTTCTTCTTCAACGCCTCCACTTTATCAGCAGTAACAACATCCATCACATCAACCTGGTCTTGGAGCATAAATGGGTATTGCTTCATGAGGTAATGAGTCAGGGTATCATGGTATGTGTCACTCTAATTCTCAAAACATTTGAATATGTGCATTTAATTCTTTTTTCTTCCAAGGTGTGCTTGGACCTTATGCCTTTCCACTTGACCACACTTGGGGGGAATGACATGTGCCCTAGTAAGCTGGTTCCCATAGGGTTTGAGTTGCCACTGGGGGGATTCATGAAAGGTCATCGTCCGTTCTCACCATACTTACCACTTTTCATCTTTTTCCCACTCATCCATCCCATTACTCTGGTCTGGGCATTGGGTTGGCTAAATATATAAGGGTTTTACCTTACCTTGTGGGAAGAAGGGGCTAAAGGCCCAGGTGTAAAAGTAGCCGGCAAAAAATAAAAGCCAAAAGAATGAAACCTTGAGATGCTTCGCCCAGGGATCTTTGAGAAATAAATAAAAAACTTCTTAGCAAGAAACAAAGGCACCCATAAAAAATAATAAATCAAGACCTAGTTGGAGGATATGGGGTCTCATCACGAGACAACCTATTAGGTCCATGAGAATGTAGCGGTATGCCACTACCAACAGTTGGTCACCACTCCATGGTAGTTCCTCTTGGTGGCATAGCTAAGAGAAAGGGGGTCTCATCACAAACCAACCTTCTCATTTCCATGAAATGCTTGTGGGTAACATTGCCACCACTGGTCACCACGCCAGGGCATTGTTCGCTAACTAGCCTCTTGAAAGAAAAAGAAATAAGAATAAAAGATAAAAGGCATGAATGGGCTTGGAAACATTTGCATCCATGGCAAGGTGCAGCTCACCCTCTTCAGAGGCACCCACAAGTAATCCATACATTTCCCTGCTATCACTGCACCCATTTCCCAGACATCGCTTACCACCTCATCCACTCACATAGCCTGGATTTTGTCTTCACTTAGGAACATCCCACATCCAATGAGAACTGGCCCAATAAGATGTCCTAGCATCCCCTCCAAACTTGGCCTATAGAATAACATAACGTCTTTGAGCACTTGTCCGGGTAAAGGGGGTTTCATGCACATGTTTAAAAAACTTGATGATTATATGTGATTGGCATTGCTATGATCCATGTGACTTATGAGCCCATGGAGAGCGTATTTTTTGATGTTGCAGGACCACACCTGATGGACATGTACATATGGGGAGATGATTAGTTCGGACCTCTATAGGGATAAAATCCCACCAGATGGATGCTGAGACCCCAGCTAGGGGCAAAGACAGATCAGGGGATTGCACCAGAAAGAGAGGAGGAATTTTCACTAGGGACAGCCTGGCAGGCTTGGACCCAGGGGATTTTTTCCCTTTTCACTATGATGTAGGCCTTGGGAGGCCCATGAAGTCACCCAAGTCACCCATGACTTCACCCAACCTTTTGGATGCTTTGGAGGCAGTTGTGTGCCAAGTGGCACGTGTGGCAAGATCTTGAGACCCAAGGAGGCCTAACGTTTTGCTCCAGGAGGCCAACGTTTCCCAAAAAGGGCCTAACGCCACCCTAAAAGGGCATGACGTCACCTTTACAGCTTGTGTTAGGGTTTAATTATGACATTTAATGTAAAAAAATGATATTATGTGTAACAGGACGTGTCAACCTTTTTGACCTAATTTTGGTCATTAGTATTGTATAAATAAGGGTTTGAACCCTTGTATTATTCATCATCTTTCACTCACACTTGTGATGACTGAAATTTGCACCCTATCTAGGGTTTCTTGGCTGAAATTTTAGGCGCACTTGTTGAGGAAGGCTAAATTTGGAGTATTTTGGCAAGATTCTTGGTGGATGTGTTCAACGAGGGATTTTCTTGATGATTCTTGGTGTATGTAAGTGATATTTCTGCAATTCTTCTTAATTGAATGGTTGTAGTCTTATTTATCTTGCATTTACATTCAATATTACGAAATTGATTGATTAAACCCTAGGAAGAGTAGCACATGTTATTGTCTTAGCTTTAAAAGCCTTCACCTACTAGATCTTGTCAAAAGACCATTTTTCTTGAAGCATGTGCAAGTCCTTGCCATTGCAACACCTTAGTATCCATTGCTTCATCTTAGCCGATTTTTTGCTTTATCATTGATTTAAAGAGGGAGGAAACCTACTAAGGCCTAGGGTTACCTACACCTTAGTAGCTAGTTTCCCTTAGGGTTTGATAATTGGAGCCTTGGGTTACCAACACTCCAATCTATCAATCTCTCTTGTCTTTAACTCTCCTACTATCATCATTTTCCTCCAACATTTGTTGCCATATCATTGACTCCAATTTCCCTAAAGCACTAGTCTAAGTCTTCTTTTGAGTAATTGATCAAAACAACCACCAAAACCTATTCTTTGAGCTTCCTACTAACCATCTCTAACACTAGAATAGCCTAACCTACTAACATTATTGCTGCTATTATTAAAGTAAGCTACAACCATTAGTTGCAGCATTAAAAGCTTCTAAAAGCAATTGAACATGCTGATTTATGCATTGTCTTGTTTGCTTCTAATAAATGCTAGTATTTTGATGTTAATGGTTGATGATTCTTAGTCATTTTGAAGCCATTTCAAGGCATTTAATGTGAAGTATTGCCTCATTAATATTGTTGTTATTGTTTTCTGTTTACTTCATCATTATCAACCAATTGCTTTATTTTATAAAGTCTATGGTTTTATGAAGTGCTAACCAACAAGTGTACTTGCAATATATATAGTTTCTTGTTGCTTTGTTCCGGGCAGGTACACCTTGACATATTATCGTTTCATTGGTTATAAAACTGAGACTTTCTGATCGGTGGTGACTTCTGAGAGGGGATCTTTATTTATCCATTTTGACTTTGCCTTCTCAAACCCCCAGGTCACCGAGGATGTTTCCCCTGGTCCTACCACCCTAAATAGAAAGAGGAATCCTATTGATGTGACAGTGATAGGATAACCTCAAGTTACGCCAATTTGCTCTCATTTTACCTTTCCATCTATCAAAGTACAAATTGTGCGATAACATGCATAATCATCTTTACTACTTTCAAAATCTCCACTCGAGGGAAATTCTTCATCATCCTCATTAGTGCCTTCAAAATCCTCACTTGGAGGGAAATCTTCATTATCCTCATCAATTCTTTGAAAATCCTCACTTGGAGGGAAATCTTCATTATCCTCATCAATTCTTTGAAAATCCTCACTTGGAGGAAAATTATCATCCCAATCATTTAAACTGTAATCAAAGTCATTGGTGCTTTCAAAGTCCTCAGAGTTAGGATTTTCTTGATGAACATGCTGAATAACATTGTTTGCACTATGATCAAACTTCTGACTAGGTGAAAAATATGACTCCTCATTTATATTACAAGTATTAGCATCGCATTTGCTAGTCCCAAAAGAAGAGGTTTGTGAACAATTTGTTGATGTCTCAGAAATAATTATTTATTTATTTGACAAAGCCATCACTTCTCACTAAGAACATAGAATGATACAAATGCCCACCATCCCAATGACAATCTTATAAATTGTAGAATGAAATTTTCCCTCCAAAATTTCTTCCCCAATTTTTTCTCTCTAATATTTTCCCTTCAAAATTAAATACATTTTTTACTCTATTAATTCGTTATTTATTTGTTAATTACTATATATTTTTTATGTTTTTTATTTATCCCACATCCATTAAACTTAGCAATGATTCATATAATGTTAAGTATATATATATATACACACTCTTCTTCTTTTTAATTTATCCCATATTCATTAAACTTAATAGTGATTCATATAATTTTTGTTATATATACACTCTTGTTTTGTCTTTTTATATTGTGTTAAATATTGGACAACATTTGTTAAATAGTTTGGAACAATGTACAAGGGAGAAACATCAAGGAGACATTCAAGTAGAATCTAGCATTTCAGAGGTTAGTTATTTTTTTAGTTCTTACCATTTACCATTTTTTTATTTTTTTATATAAGATCATCTTTGAATTATATGATTCTTTTTTTATGTGAAAATCATCAAAAACCCTTAAATTTTTTTAAAGAAATCACAACTTCTAAAAAAATTTAGACTTTTTGGAAAAAAAATTAACAAAATTTGTGTGATTTTAAGAAGAAAAAATGAATAAAAAAAACAAAATTTTGGTGTATTTTTTATAATTTGTTTACAATTTTATTGTTTTTTAATAATTTGTTTTTATAGTTTTGGCCCATGGTGGTTAGTGGGCGTGATGCCCCTTCATGCATGACCAAGTATTGGCCTACGGGGGTGTTGGGGGCGATGCTAGGCATTGCCCCAAACCCCCCTGCGACCAAATCGTGGTCTCCTATTCTGGGGACCATGACTCAGCCGTAGGGGGGTTGGGGTGATGCCCGACATCGCCCCCGCGACACTCTGACTGAAAAACTGTTGACACGAGACTAGGGCTTGGTCGGGTGGGGGGGGAGGGGCTGGGGCAATGTCCGACATCACCTCTAATGCCCCCGTAGGCCAAGATGTTTTCCCGACATCGCCCCCAGTACCCCGCGGGTCAAGTAATTTTTATTTATTTTTATTTTTTTCAAGTTCAAATCTTATAGTCTATGATTTTATTTTTATTATAATGTAAACATTTTCCCATCATTATTATCATTTTCCTGTCGGTCAGGGCCCTACATGCTCAGCCCTATGATCTGATTGATCAAGGTTGGATCCACAGTGATGCGACGGTTCAACCATAGGTATCCTCCATGGTAGCAGGACAACAGTAATTTCACGCATGCATTCACTTCCTAGTGCCTGTTGAAGTGCGAGATCTTCATCACATTAAGTAGTGTGGACTGCGCGAGGTTTTGGGTCCATGATTGCGGGATAATATTCGAGTTTTTTCCTTTGGTCCTGGTTAAGTACTTGTGCGAGGCAAGCGTGTTGTAAGCTTTCCTGTCTCAAAGGTTGAAGTCACTAAATTTTAGGGCTGCGAGCTTGTCTTAATCAGTGCAAACTGCGCGTACTCCTTTCGAAAGGTATACAGTGATCAAAGTGTACTCGAAGTCTCGAGGTACACTGTCACGATTGATGGCGCTGCTCAGAGGTGGTATATAAGCATGTAGAATGCATAGAATAAGCTTGGCATTTGCGATGTCGTCTCTGTGCTTAGTGCGCTTCTCATCGACCGGTCGGGACAGTCCAGCTCGAGCAGTGGATGGAGAGGCTATCATTCCTCTCATCGACGATGCTTGTACTCTTGTAGATAACCCTCGCTCTGACATGACTCTCTCAGTCATTAAGTCAATGAAAACTTCTTCGACTGCTTTATCTACATCGTTGAGCTCGTCCGACATACAGGCTTGGGGTCACTTGTGAACTGAATTCAGAGACCGTAATGAAGGTTAGGGGATCAAGGCAATGATCACAGTACAAAATAATCTCAGGCTTTGGGCTCAAGTTCTTAGTTAGCAACAGTATTCTTGCTGCGGAGCACGACAGACTAAATAAGAAATTTAGCAACGGTCTTCTTGCAACGGGTATAAGGCATCATTAACTCGTGTTCTGTCTGTTATGGCGTGGTCTAACGGTCTAGAGGTAAACCATGGTGAAGTGGCCTATGTCCCTGTTCTGATATCCCAATAAAGCTCTAATTCTGCAAAGTTTCTTTCTATGAGGTACCCTCGGGAATTTGATGTAACTTCTCAATCTTGGCCTTCTTCTTACTTAGCTTCCTAGCCTTCTTTCCTATGAGCTTCATCTCGGTGGGTTTTTTCCCATTCTGATTCTTAGTTTCCTTGGGCATAGTCACTTCGTTCTGCTGAGATTCTTTCCTAAGATTCAGGGGTAATACTTCATCTATATCTGAGTTAGATACTTCAATCTTCTGTGAGTCCTCTGATGCTCTTGTAGCTTTGACATCTAGGCTTCTAGTGTCAAATAGCTTCGATTCGTTCTTTTGTTTTTTAATCAACTACGTGATCCTTCTGATCATGAAATCTGTTAACTCTTGTCTTTGTTGTTCTAAAACCTTTTCTTCTTCCTTTTTTCTGGCCTGATCTCTTTCAATCCAAGGTCTTCCAAGTAACATAGTAAATGGGGCGTTGTCCTCAATAAATTTGACAATATCAAAATCTTCTTCCGTCGAAGTTCCATTAGCACTCATAGATATCTGAGTAAGCCTTCCATATAACATCATCATTTTTCCTCTGAATAGTTCTATTCCTCCTAACAAAGGGATCATATCAGGCTTCCTTATAGCTTCCCAAGTTCTTTCTAGCATAATGTTCACTTGTGTCTCTTCATCAAGGATAGAGTCAATGTCGAAGTCCCCTATTCTTGCTTCAATGCATTCTTTTTCTCTGAAAATATCTAATAATTTGACATGTCGGTGTTCATTCAAGGTCTGTTTCATCTGTATCAATACCTTCTCTGTCTCTTGCTGAGGTTTTTCCTTTTCTGGATCTACCTTAGGGTTTTCTTGATTCAGATTCATTCCTTCAAGCTTAGCAATCATTCTAGGACAATCCAAAACCTCATGATCCATAGATTTGCAACAAAGACGACTAGATCTTTTACCAGAGCATTCTTTAGCAAGATGTCTAGGTTTTCTGCAACTGTAACAGAGGGTTAATCCTCTCTTTCTTTTAAATGATCCCCAACTTTTTTTGTCCTGCGCACTAGGATCATAGGAGTTAACCTGCAAAAAATTATTTCTAGGATCCTCCATCCATTTGTTAGTCCCAACATTCTTTCTATGCATGGGTATAACATATTTATCACTATGCTTATCAGATCTATTCATATCAAACTTTCTTTCATCTATCAGTGCCCTAGTTTTTAAGCCAGGATAAATTCTATTAAACATGTTGAAATCCATGCTTTAGAAACAAAAATTTTCACTTATCTTACTTCTACAGAGCACAAAGCTTCCAAATCTAAGAACTTATAACTATTATTACCTTTATTAGAGCACAAAGCTTACAGATCTTACCTCTTTTCTGTAGATCTGACCTTTTTTCTTTAGATCGGACCTCTTCCTTTCAGATCGAGCCACTTCCGTTCAGATCAAGCCTCTTCCTTTCAGATCGGGCCTCTTCCTTTCAGATCAGAGTTTATAACTCGGGTAGGATACTGCGCACTAAAGCACAGATCTATGCACAGAGCTTCCACAGTTTTCTTCGCACAAAGTTTCTTCTCAGTTCCCAACAATCACAGTTTTAGTCCCGACAACGGAACCATTTGTTGGCACAGGGGCAGACCTAGGGTTCAACGCTACATCAACGCACCAACAAAACCCTAACTACCGGCCCTTTCGGCAACACCTGCGAAGCAGATGAAGTCTCACTCGAGGTAGAGGCAGGGGTGGTTGCAAGACTCAGGTGTCTGCAACCTTAGCTGGGACACAGATCTGTGATTATACCGTTTACAGAGCACTTAGCATAGATCATTCATCAATATTCAACCCTTATCATACTTCGCAGATAGCACAGAACTTCGCAATATCAATGTATTCAGGCACTTAGCATCAACAGATTATCCATATCTAACGGATTAAGCACTTAGCATACACCTATGGATAAGATCTAGAATTCTATACATCATAAGCACTAAGCATAAACATATACAACAGATCTATCTACTTATCTCAAGCACTTAGCAAAAGGAGATATAAACACATCAAGTCGGAGCACAAAGCATAACACACAGATTTACATGGTTCACCCCCACCCTAGGGCTATGTCCACCAACTCTTCTTCTTTATTAGCTTCAGTCAATCGGTTACAAAATAGAGCCTCTAAAACCCTACTCGTACAGGACAAAAGATCTGCACAGCTCGCTAGATCCTTCTTCCTTGCATTTACAGCACCAAGCCTTCTATGACTTCTTACAACAACTTGCACTTAGCTCTGGAAGCCTTTTACAATCATTCACAGAGCTCTTACAAAATCCTACTTGCACTTAGCTTACATTCATATCACATAGATGCACCACTACCACTTCATGACTACATCCCCCTTTCTTTACATCGCCTAGACATCTATTTATATATTACAAAATGGGCCTAAGCGTGAGTGAACTCATGAGCCGACATCCCTTTCCCGTTACATTATCCCAAAAACCCAAAAGGGGACCTAAAGTGGGACGAGATCTCGTGATCTTCGCTCTGTCTTGCGCTCCATCTTCGACAGGCTGTTGAAGTCCCAAAAACAATCAAATATGACCAAGTAACTCCAAAACTTGGTCAAGGGCCAACATGAATCCAATCAATAAATGAGCCACCTAAGCATGTGCATCAAATATCACTACATCAAACAATTAATTTCTCAAATAAACTATGTGACTTTTCAAGCTTGAGTATGGGAGGGTTGAGGAGGTGTCTTATTGGGTAGATCTTGCCCTAGGTCAAGGAGAATTTCCAAGAGATCCCTCTCTAATCCATGTAAAGTGGATGAAGTGGTTGGGGTCAAGACTCAATGGGCATAGGGCTCATGACATACAAGGGGTCGTAGTGTCTCATTCATGGGTGCCTTTGTAGAGGGTGTGTGGTACCTTCATCCGCAATGCACTTTTTCCAAGCCCATTATTCACCATTCTTTTATTCTTTCAGAATTTTAAGAAGAGGTTGAAGGTCATTGCCCTGGTGTGGTGACAGGATAATGACAATGTCACCCACAAACACCTAGTGGAAATGAGAAGGTTGGATCGTGATGAGACCCCCTTTCTCTCAACCATGCAACTGAGATGCATTACCCTGGTCTGGTGACCAGATGATGGCAATTTCATACCACTAGATATTCATGGACGTGATAGGTCGAATCGTGATGAGACCTCCTATCCTTCAACTAACCTTTTAAGCATTCTTTATTATATTGTGGGTCCACTTTACTCAAAGATAAGTGTTTCACTACTTTTTTGGGTGATCCCTGGGTGAAGCATCTGGAAGGTTCATACAAGGATTTTATATTTTACCCAACATCAATCCCTCTCGACCTTCAACCCCTTCTTTCCATAGAATGAAGGACAACCCCTTTTTGAGTCAATACACCCTAAAATCCCAAGAGATAAGGAAATGTAGGGGAATAATGATGGAAAGTGGTAAGTATGGCTGAGAACGGTACGATGGCTCTTTAAGAGAGTTTCTAGTAGCAAACCCATCCCTAAGGAAAACTACTTAGTAGGGCACAATTTCAACCACCAAGGTGAAGCATGGTGAAAGGCATAATGTCCAAGTATATAACATGAAATCTAGAGCAATATAAGATACAACATACTCAACTGGATTAAATATTGAAATGTTGTTCACCATAATATTGACTTGTACCTCATGGAGTAAGGCCCACTTCCTTCCAGAAGCTAACTGATGTGGTGGATGCCATATGGAAATGTGTGACCATCTGTGGTGGTGAGAGGGGTTTCCAACTATGCAAAAGGGTACTGTTGGTCATGTAGTCTCTCAACACTCCATATATGCAACCTGAGGGCCTTGAGACATAATCTCCTTAGTTATCCATAAAATGGGGATAACAGAGCCTTCCCTTCAAATCTTGTATCCGGTGCTCATCAATTTGCATCAAAGTTTATGTGTTTGTACATATCTACTTTTCTACATGGTCATTCAAATAACTTATTGAATGGTTGCTTACACTTTATCTACTACACAAACAAGGTTTCTACTTCTATTTTGTAATTTCAAGTTCAACAATGCTTGCCACATGTGTAGAAGAACTCCATGGAGAATGGGCACTAGTTTCCTCGTGCTCTATGAAGAAAACACAAGACAAATTGAACCTTGTAGTTCAACTGGATAGAAGAAAATAATATCTCGACATAATTGATTGACTAACCCTAATTCCCATTGGAGGCACACTTGTCTTGGTAGTATAATCTCTTTCATACTCTAACATCTTCTTCCTCACCACATATATTTCTTCCACCACTTTCATGTTCCTTTCTATAGACCCGTGTATGGATTGTAACACAACTAAACATCCAAACCCAGATTTGTCCATTGATCTATAACTTGTTGGAAGTATGTATCATCCATTTCTCTTTAGAAATATCCTATTAGACTTGAGAATGAATGTTAAAAAAAACCAATTTGGGTCCAAAGAATTCAGATTTAACATGTTGTTTAAGTCCAAAGAATTCAAATTTAACTTTTTTTATTAAGAGCCAACATGCATGCTTCCATTTCCTTAGGTTTTCTTTGCTAAGTATCCTTAGTATCTATTCCCCCAATCCCAAAGATTCTTACACATGTTGCTTTAAACCCCGGGGTACCCTCCACATACCTTATGTCTAGAGGCAAACTAATTCTGGAAATCAAGGTCAACTCTACACTTGGAGAAGTTCATTAAACATGGAACTTTGATTCTAACTCTGGATGGAAGTCATGCAGAGTATTTCTTAATCGATAATGTGGAGGATTTCTTAACTATGAGGATATTTCAATCAATATTTTACTTAGATGGAAATGAAACACATTATTGCTATGTGTTGGTTCTTCTTTTACTTCTTCTTGGTTTGACCCAGGTTCAGATCTCAACAGGTTTCCAACAAAACCCTAAAAAACTATTGGCTCTCCTGGTAAACCAGAAGGCAACGCTGTGCACAGGGTGCACATCGCAGTCTCACCCGGGATAAATTTTATGGGGGACTGCAATACTAAGATGTTTGCATTTTAGGAATGAATGGGGATATGTGATTGGGTTCTTTCTTACTTGTGCATTATCCTTGTTAATCATTCACTTACTTCTATGATTTATTCATCTTTAAACCTATGCATGCATGTTGATATAACTATTTTAACCATTCATTCTTAGCTAATGATCAACAAAAAGTAAACATTCATTAACAATCAAACATAACACTAGGTTTACCATGGTTCACCCCCTCCTAGGGATATCTTCACAAAGATCTGACTTCTTTGCTCTTTTATTTATTCAGCTACAAAATCTTGCGCTGCATGCATTACATCTTCAGTAATACAATCAAGATTGAGGGTAAGAACCCTCTGTGAGGCAGACTAGATCACACCAAACTCCTCAGCCAGTGACATAACCCTCAAAGACTACCTTGCTTTACTCTTCTATAATACTTGTTACAATCAACAACCCACAAATTCATAATAATCAACTCTCTCTGTTATGATGATCTCTTTTCCTATACCTCCTAGGTCCTTATTTATACTATTTTATCGGCTTATAGTCATTACAATCTTGTCAAAAACCCTAAACCTATCATGGTTAGGCTTGTCTGCCTATGCACCACATTTCTTTTTCTCCTACATGTTGATTTTCCTTCTTTTTTTGCATGTTTCTTTCTTGCCAACTGTTGGGCACGCTCCAAAATTAGGTCTTCCTTTCCAAAAATAGGTCTTTCCCAAAACAAATCCTTCTCCAAAATATGTCTACTCCCAAAATAGACTTCCTTCTCAAAATAGTCCTACGCCAAAAATAGATTTCCTTCTCAAAATAGGCCTACGCCAAAAATAGACTTCCTTCTCAAAATAGCCCTACACCAAAAATAGACTTCCTTCTCAAAATAGGCCTACGCCCAACAAGCCCCCAACACTGACATGTGGGTCGTCTCGAGCCACTTAGGTAGTGTGCGCTACTTGTACAACCTTTTCCAAACATTGGAAATTCTCTGCAGGTTCCTTTCCTTTTTCCCTCATCTGAGCAACTTTGTCTGTTAACACCTCGACTAAATGCACCACTATCTCTTCCTGTAGTAATGTTGCGTCGTCTGAATGTGCCTGTGCCATGCTTACCTTCTCTTCCTCCAGCTGCGCAATCATTTATGTTGCTTGTTCATGGAGGGGTTCCAATTGGGCCTGTCTTTCTTGCTTATGTGTCTGCGTTGTCTTTAACTCTCTCTGCAGAGTGTTCATTTCGTGGGTGCCCTTCAAGCTCTCTATAATACTCATTGTTTTATGTTGTTGCTTTAACTCCTGTATGGAAGTGTTGATTTTATCCTCTTCTTGGTCCAATTGTTGGACCTTTTCATCCCTTTCTAAAACGGTCCAAATCTGCACAGTTCTATCGAACAACTCTGTGACTTCCCTTGCTTATTTTTCCATATCTGCTATCTGGAGTGCAGATTGTTTTTCTATCTTTTCTCGAACCTCAAGAGGAGTCGTAGGATTAAGTTTTTCTTTTATCTCCTCAATTTCTTGCCTATATCCTTCAATCGTCTGTGAAATAATTTTTATCTTTTCTTCTGTGCTCCTCTCTGGTGCTTGGGCGTTGTCTTGGATGCAGTTGTATACCGTTGTTAGCTCTTGCTCTAGCTTTTCAACACGTTCCTTCTCCTCCTCTTTCTCCAAGGTCATTTGGTCGCAAGTGATTTGTAACATTTCGGTGACTCCCCTACCCACCTCCAATTTAGTCGCATCCGTGCGGGCTCTGGATTTCACGTCTTGCATTATACTGGACCAGAGTCCATATAATGCCTTGGTGGGTATCTGTGCCATGACTACTTCAAATTGCTCAATTTTCCCCATGGGTTTCTGCGCAGTCTCTTGATCCATTCTGATCATTTGGCGAGTGACTATGAATGTTTCCCTACCTTGCACTACCAACTGTATTGTCTCCTCTCGATGTGTCTTTTCATGTTCATGTGTTGTGGCCTGTGGTACTACTTGATTCTGTAATTGTTGTAGAGTTTCATGGACTTCTATGAGCTTTTCCATGATCTCTTCTCTTTGTGCCTCTGCAACATGGACCACCTCTTCCCCCTTGTCTTGGACCTTGTCCACTATGAACTCAACATCATCCTCTGTCAGGGTGATGACTGGGTCTTCTGTGATATACTTCCACTTTTTTCACACCTCTTCTACCTGCGCTGGCTTCCTTTTTATCTATGAGGGTTGCGCCCCACTTGTTGTAATCCGTACCCTTTCTTCACCATCCTGTGATGTATCCCCCTTTCTGGCATCATGCTGGATGTCTTTCCTTCTCACTATTGTTTTCTTCCTTGGTATTTTAGGCACTGTGTTGCTTCCTGACGGTTGATTATGCACTGTAGCCTTTCTAGTGTTATCAACTGGGCTGTTTGTTTTTGTTGAGGAACTTGCTTCAGCCTTTTCCTTAGGCTTGGTGGATTGTGTCGTGGCTGGATTTGTTGCTAGTTTTACTACTAATATCTTCCACTGCACTGGCCAGTCTCTAATTACCCAGTCATTTTCTTCCTTTGTGATGCAATATTGCATCTCCAACCTGCCTTCTTTGGATCCCTTGCGGCCTAGATCGATATGTGATGCTAGGATTCCTTGAACCTGGATATCCCTTCAGTTTCTTGGACTACCTCCACAGGAATGCGCCACACATTGGCTGTGTGTTGTTGTATTTCTTCAATCAACATTGCAAATATTGTGTTATTTACCTACTGATTTTTAATGTCCTTGGCCTACTAGAGGGACTCATATCTTGTTTCATAGCACTTTCCTTTCCTATCTAGGAAGGATGAAAACTTTGGCTCTTGCCACCCTGCGAAGGCTAGAAGAATGATGAGCCAAGAGTAATGGAACTCAGTTCCATTATCCTGGGCATCTCTTCAATCAACCAAAAATTGGTTCAGGAGGTACGATGCTCAACTGAACATCACTCCTTTCGCGCATTGCACAGCTACTGCGATGAGTCCTACTGGAGCTTCTCCTTTATTGTATTTCCTCAACAACTTGCAATCCATAATCTTGTTGTAGAACCTTGTCGCATTTTCATTAATGTCTTTGAGAACAATGGCAATGTTTCCCCTGCTAGTGCCAAATTGTGCCTTTACTAGCTCGACAATTTCCTTCTCGCGCACCTTGTTATCCAAGTACTCCTCTGGCTGTGTGCCAACTATAGGTAATCCTGTAATCTTGGTGATCAACACTACATCCAGTTGTACCAACCTATCCATCCAAAGGATGTTGCCATGTACCCATGCTAATAATTGTTTGATGCAGAGCCTCATGTTTTTACCACGCTTGAAGTGCAGTATGTCTAGGAGGTTCATTATCTCAGAGTTATAAAACCCTTTTATCCACTGCGCGGGCTCCATTATAGATTTTCCTAGGGGTCCAATATCCCCTAAGTTTGCTAAATAGGATTCTTCGACTATATCTGAGAATTTGGTCGCATCGCGGACATCGTGGTTTGAGTACCTCGGTTTCAGTGCTTTTCTGAGCATGTCGTCCACTATGACCACTGCGTCTGGGAGGTATGGAAGTGTGATGTCTGTGGTCTCCTACGCCTTTCTTTTTTTCCCAACAACAGATGGGTCTGCCTCTGCTTTTCTGCGTCATCTTCTTCCCTCTCAAAGTTCGACTGGTTGGTGATGTCCTTGACCAACATTGCTTCTTCGTTGCGGTCCTGTTGCTGACACGTCATTTCATCGAGTTTAGAGGGTGTTTCAGGATTAAGGTTTAGAATCCCATTTCGGGTCCTGGAACTCTACCCTACTTCCCCTAGCGGCGTTGTCGATGTTTCCTCCTCAACCCATGTCGGGTTGATTGACTCTATGTTTGAAGTAGTGACATCTTCAAGCTCGACCACATTCTCGGGCTCCCTCATCCTTTCCTTCTGCCTTTGGCCCTATCGAGTAACCCATACATATTGGCCTGGAGTGCCAAACTTCAGTGGTGTCATATTTTATCCAATTCGCACACTCGCTTGCTTCTTCGCACATTTCTAGCTAGGGCACACACTTGTATCTTTCTCTGTGCTAAAAAATCACTAAGTGTTGAACTAATGCGTGCTTTCCACACTTTATAGACCCTATAATAATTGTTTTTCACTTTTTATGTGCATTTGTGCCGAGTGCAATTTTTCCTCCACGTTGTCTTTCGATGTTGTCGTGGTAATTGCCGCGCGCGAATTTTTTCTCAATTTCCTGTTGTTTAGTCGACTTCTGCCTCTTTTTGTGTTTTTCTTATTTTTCTATTTTTGTATTCATTTTTTCTTCTTTTTTATTTATTTTTTATCAGTTTTATTTTCTAATATCTACTATAGTACACTATATACATGATTTTCTTACTGTGTTGTAACTTTTAGGAGTTAGTAGGTCGACTATTCTTGTACAGTTTCAGTTGACTACCATTGACCATTCCTTTCACTTTTGTTCCTCCCAAGTCCTTTAGTTTCACAGATCCTCCATCTGTGATAGTCTTTACTTCATATGGCCCTAGCGAATACATTCTAAACTTACCAGGGTGTTGCAAAAATTTGTTGTCATAGAGAAGAACTAGATCTCCCTCCTTAAATATTTTCCTTTCAGTATGTCTATCATGCCAGGCTTTGTCCCTTGCGTTCTGTACTTCCCGGTGAAATCCTTCCAGAATCCTGTCCTATTCCATTTCCATTAGTTGGCTTAGCCTCTCCTGTACTGTGCCTCTTTCTATCATGTTGATAATTGTTGCTACGCATAGAATGGATACCAAAAATTCTAATGGAACCACTGCTTCTTGTCCATACACCAGTCTGAATGGTGTTTGTCCTGCCTTGATGCTATTATTAATAAAATGATTTCCTTGGTCACTCACCAGAATCCTAGGACATCCAAATATGGTGATCACTTGCTCAAATAAGAAGTGTGTTGTTGTCTCTGCACTACAATCTTTGAATGGTGTTGCTTCTGCCCATCTTGTTAAGTATTCAGTCGCAGTAATGATATATCTAGCTCTTGAACTATTTGTTGGTGGATTAACAAATCCAACAAAGTGTATTTCCCATTTTCCAAATACCTACATAGTTACCCTTGGTCTTAGGGGCATCTCATCCCTTCTGTTGGGTTTTCCAACCCTCTGACAAACATCACAGTTTTGGCAATATTACTTGGCATCTTTATTGATTGTTGGCCACCATAATCCTGTGCGTAATACCTTTTGCGTGGTATCTTTGACTGCATAGTGTCCTCCAATTATATTTTCATGAGCTTCTGCCAAAATTTTGGGTCATTCATGTTCCAATACACACTTTCTCAAAATGATATCTACTCCCATATTGTATAAATGACCTGTAATGAGTTGGTAGTCTGCATCTTTAACTACTAGGTTTTTCTTCTGTGTAGTGCTAAAATCCTGTGGCGCAACCCTTGTACTTAAGTATTCAATAATATCAGTGAAATATTCGTCAACTACATGTGCTGAAAATAACTATGCATCA
>ML812685.1:76234-106443 GCA_009831015.1 Picea engelmannii
ACTGGCTTGTTGACTAGATATTTGAGGGCATAATGGTTTCTGAACATTTTAAAGTGTTTACCCAATAAATAGTGCTTGAATTTCTGAAGTGCATATACCATGGTTAGGTCTTCTCTTTCTGTGGTGTTGTAATTCTGCTCGAATTCTGATAACTTTTTGCTTGCAAAGGCTATAGGATGGTCTAAGTCCCCTTCTCCTGGTTGCGCTAGAATTGAGCCAAGTGCTATGGTTGATGCATCTACGTGCATAATAAATGTATTTTGCTAATCTAGAAATACTAATATAGGTGTTGTCACCATATTTTCCTTTAGAGTGTCCAATCCTTGCTCACAGTCATCATTCCACTGAAATTTGGTGTCCTTTAACATTTTTTCCATTGGTGCAGTAATCTTCGCATACCCCTTTATAAACTTCCTATAATATCTTGTACATCCCAATGTTGATCTTAACTGATGCACTAACTTTGGTGGTGGTAAATTTACAATGACTGCAATCTTAGTAGGGTCAACTAGTAAACCTTGTTTACACACTATATGTCCCAACAATATCCCAAAAGGTGTACCAAAAATGCATTTCTTGATGTTTAATGATATCTGACATTACCTGCATCTTTCCAACATTAGTATTAACACTTCTACGTGGTCTTTTAGAAGACTATATACAGTCCAGTCATCCAGATATACTTCTAGAAACTGATGTATGAATTCCTTGAAAAAAACTATGACTACTCTTGAAAAGATAGTTGGTGCATTCTTCAGTCCAAAGAGCATGACTGTATATTGGTAGGATCCCCATTCTGTAGAAAAATTAGTCTTATACCTATCATATGGAGCTATTTTGATCTAATGGTATCCTCAGAATCCATCTGTGAATGAATACGCTTCATGGCCTCCAACATTTTCTAATACTTCATCTGTAAAAGGGGTAGGGAAAGGGTGATGTAAGCAAACATAATTGAGTTTCCTCAAATCTACACAAATCCTTATCCTCCCTTGCTTCTTTTCTTGGACTACCATGGGAATGATCCATTCAAATTCCTCTACTAGTTCTATAATACCAGCTTCCAACATTCGGTCAATTTCTGCTTATACATTGGATTTAGTCTGTAAGGTCTCTGCTTGAAAGGTCTAGCCTCATGTTTGAGGGGTATCTTCATCTCACCTAGTGTTACAACAAATTTTGTCTCACTCCATGCAACTTGCTTGGATGACCTTTCAATTTCCCTATGCAGACTTGAAGTCCCCTTTTGTACATTCCAAAGCCAAAAAAGCACACTTTTCCACATATACGCACCCTATCATTTAGACAACAAACATATACGCAGGTTTCTCCACTATAGCCCGCATACATCGGGTTTGGTGCTCAAAATTAAAAATTATGTCGGGTTTCCATGCCATGTCACGAGATCCATGATCCTTGACCTTCTATATACTAGAAATGCTCCGACTCAACCCTTTAGCTCCATTTGACGATTATAAATTGAGCCATATCCAAGCCTTGAAAAATGAGGGAATTCAACTTTGAGAGAAGAGACACTCTGAAAAAATTTCACTTCATATTGAGTCTGCATCCCTTTGTCCTTGAAAATCTGAACCCCTTGTTCAACCCCCAAGATCTTGCTTCTTTGTGATGGAGAATCTCATTGTCTCATTTATATGAGTTTGCCTTTGATGGAGGATTGAAGTGGTGGAGGCCCAGCTGGAGGGACTTAGTTTCTCGGTTCCGATAAGTGTCGTTATAGAAGTTTGTCACCTATATACTTTTGTTGATCATTTTAATAGAAATACTCTTTTCTCGTCCAAGATATCTTCCAAATATTTGAATTATTATTCCATGGGCATATTTGTCATGTATGTTAATGGATTATGCTAATATATATGTTAACACTATAGATTGCCACCATATGCTTTCGTATCTTGGTTGTTGAGGACAAGTTGCAGGTATAAAGCTTTGAGTTACATGCTCAATGATGATCTTCATCAAACGTCCGGACGAGCTCTTGGCCTTGTCTTGTTAGCATTTCATTTATATAGCATATTTTGGATTAGAATTTATTTCTGCGTGTCATTTCGTCTGTTGTGGTTTACCCCATGCTAGAGAGATATTTTCCTCGTAACATAATTGACGACCATACTTGGGATAATATCTTCTTTTTTGGGGTTTGGAGTGTTTTCTCCTTGATTTGCTCTCTGTTAGCCCGAGTTTCCTTGTCGCCTGATTGCTTGACAACCTAATTTTTACTTTGCATCTGATCTTCTTGGCTTAATCCTTTCCCTGGCAGTGTTTTACTATATATACACAGTTTTTCCCTTGACAGAAGCGTACATACGCGAGTTGTACTCTTGTAGGGTGCGTACATACACAACTTTTGCTCAAACAATCGTGTACATCAGTTCTTTAGTCTTGATGGTTGAGTTTGGTGTTTGTTGGGTGAGTTTGGTTGGTTGCTGAGTCTTCTTGGGTCTCTGTCATGACTGTTAAGTGCTTATAGAGTGATAGGAAACCTTCTTATTGTTGAATTTTTGGGCGATTTTCTTTCTTATCATCTTTTTCATTGGTTCTCCTTCCACATTGGTATGAGTGTTTGCTTCTTGGTATCCTTCTTGGCTTGTCTCTTTTTGCTTGCGGTAGGGTCTGTATGTGAAGCTGCTATTCAGTCCTTGCATTTTAATTTCTTTATATCGAAAATACAAAAACATTTTCTCATTTTGCATTATGGAATTTTCTCTTTTAATTACTTTTCATTGATTTTGACACATGTGGAGAGATTGCACTTCATTGAAATTGTAGAGATTGCATTGAAAAGTTGCATTTAGAAGCATACCATTTCTTTAGAATTCAAGATTAGTACTTAGCAGTGTTTTTATATTTGATTCTTTTATATGTTGAGTCGTAATACCTTTCGTTTCACGACCACACCTCTTGAGTAAGCATAAGCCATTAAAAGTAACATTGATTAATTAAAATTGATTAGAAACGATTTTATTTTTCAGGGTACATAAACAAGTATAGGACATAGGGCCTTGGAATAGGATTTTGTGAGTAAAATTCTCCAAGGCTTTTAAACTAAACATATGTGTCTCACCAGGGAGTGGTGAAATCCATTGTGTAATTAGTGACGTTAGGAGGCTCTGCTCACACTGGAGTTAAGCACAAGGTTGAGCAAAGTTAGTTACAGAGATAACCCTCTAATACCTTCCTAACATCATAGATATTTCTGGGGTTGTATTCGTATTTGGGGGTCTTGATAGTACCTTTACCTCCATGAGAGGCAGTGCTTGCAAGATTTAGGGATTTGTTACCCTGCCCATACAGTGGCCAGACTTACGACTGTTCGCATGCGCATTAGTTATATTGTGGTGACTCTAGTTGCTTGACATAGGTAGCCACATATGTTACTTGCATGGGTTATTCTGCAGGTACCCTGAGTCAGATAAGGGTCGGACAACACACAACCTTTATGGAGGATTACCTCTCCTGGGAGATCTGACCAACTGCGTTGTTAAGCCCATGGGGACTCTTATAACTGATATTGATACCTCCAATCTTTTGAAGGGAGGCATACCTACCTAGTGAGGGAGGCCCCTTTTCAACCACTATATCCTTTTTGTGTGCATTGGCCTTTTTTCTTTATTTTGGTGTGCTCTTTGATTATTAGTTGGCCTTAGGATTAGGTTTTATATCTCGAGTCTTGATTCATAGTGGAGCAAGACCAGTTTCTTGGTAGGTCTCACCCTTTGTTGAAGTTACCACTGCATCTTGAGTGTTTATCGAAGTTTCCTTCTAAAAGGCGTAAAGTCAATAAATGTGGTACATATATCTCCACCTCCCAGACTTGTGATTTTCCAGTTATGAGTACTGAGTCAAACCTGAACATCATAGGGAGTCCCTCAATTGCTATATCTTCTATGATTAGTGGGATCCCTTCAACTCCTTCATCATCGACGATTGGGGTGTCGGAGATCCTCGCCTCTACTGCTACTGAACCTGTGGGTTCTACTGAACCCATAGGAATGAACCCTTTCAAATCTCTTTTTGGTACGCCAGGTTGTAATTCTCAGTTAATACCTTCGGTCTCTAATCCATTTTCTTTTGGTATGCCCAACATGACGTCACAACTCTCATCCTCCATTCCAATGGCTAATGCGAATCCTAGTTTTGGACATGGGGGCATGGCTCCTCTGTATGCTCCTCTCTCGTTTGGTGGAGACCATATTCCCCAAACAAATCCTATATTTGGAGGTTGGCCTCCTCTTTCTTCGGGGCCTAATCCTAGTCTCAATGCTCCTAGATGGAGTGCTCAAATGGGCGGTCCTTCTACTTCTTACATCCCATCCATCTATCCTTCTTCCGCTATGCTGGTTCCTATGAACGATTTTCTTACGGTGAATCCCCCTTTGTCCTCTGGTGTTCCATCTAGAGGGAGTCAGTTTTATAGTATGGGCAACCCCCTTCACGGAGTTCCTTCGTCTAGGGGCAACATATATCCTCACCTGAGTAATCGTTGGTATGTCGCTTTCTCTTCACAAGGAACTTCCTTGGTGATGATTCCTTTACAACCCTTTATGAATCAGTTTGGAGGAGGATACCATTGTTTCGGATAGGGCCATGGTGTATACCAGAACCCTTCCTAGCCCACAATCTCTCAAACCAGTCTTTCTCGGGACCTTGGTCTATGATACTGCAACTAGTCATTGTGAGTCATGCTGGAAGCATAAGTCCAATCACTGCGAGTTATACTGGAATTATATCACCAACCTCTGCTAGTCATGTTGAAGATAGGTCAACAACGTCTGCAAGTCATGTTGAAGACCAACAACCATCCGTTGCATGTCATACTGGGGGTACAACTCTAGTCACTGCTAGTCACACTGCACAAACATCACTAACCTCTGAAAGTCATGTTGGAGATCATTTACTAGCCTCTGCAAGTCATGCTGGGAGCATGTCACCAGCCACTGCAATTCATGATGGGGGAATTCAAATGATTGAGAAGCCTAGATGTATAGGACGAAGCCCAAGTTCCTTTGTAGACTTTGCAAAGGAGGTCATCTAACTCGTTTGTGCCCTGCTACTGTCGTGGTACAAGAAGCACAGTCCTTGTCTGGGGGCCCCTCGAGTTCTGAGTCGTCTTTAGTTTCCCAACCATCTAATCCTTCTTTGGTTGATACAGCGGTCATGCTGATGCAAAATTTTTCCAACATCACTCTTGTTTTGGGGGGTGTTGTGTCACTTGACCATGTTGTCTCGCATCCTGTTCAACTAGTGGTCCTGTCGATGCAATCTTCAGCTGACACCACTCCTGTTTTGGAGAGTGATGTGTCTCTTGACCATGTTGTCTCGCATCCTATTCAACCAACGATTGAATAAGTGGTCATGTTGATGCAATCTTCGACCAATCCCACTCTTCTCTTGGAGGGTAAAAATTCTAAGGAAGTGACATTGCCGATGCAATATTTGGTCAATCCCACTCTTATTTTGTGGGGTGATGCGTCTTTTGACCATGTCCTTAGAATTTTTAGTTCTGTACCTTCTGAACAAGGGAGAATTCCACTCTCTTCGAGTACGCTCCCTCCAATTCCTAGGATGGTTTCCTTTGATTGGAATGATATTGTAGAGCCTCAACTTCCTTCTCTGCAAGGATCCTTTGCAAGTATTTTATCCTCCTCGGTTTGGCAAGCTTTGGGTTCTCCCAAGCTTGTGTCAACTACTAGTCAGTTGTTGGATTTCGACAGAAGTTCTGCATGGGAGCCTTGGCCTCCTCCATGATATGCTGCTTAGAACAACATCCTTCGATTTTTAGTTAAGTTCTTTTCTGACTTTCTTAAAAACGAAAAGATTTCCGAGTGAACTTGTCTATTTCACACTCGTTAAACGACTTTGAAAGAATGTCTATTTGGTGTAAGTTTAACCCTTTTTCAGACCAAGTAGACTACTTACGAAAAATGAATACTCTAGTCACCATTGGTTAGAAGAGTTCTCTTGCGTATTATTTTATACTTTTTAGGGCCCACGGGACTAAATCTACAAAAAAGGACATTCTCTGGAAGTTAAGTTGTAATCACATCCCATCATCTTGCTTGTAGTATTGAGCGTATTTTTGGTTCTTGATTTCTCGTTATAAGCCTCTTAAATCAACAATTTGCATCACTAGCCAAGCAGAGACTTTTTTATATCCTTTGCAGCTTGACACCCTGTACCCTAAGAGGAAACATCCCCCCGAGTGTCCATGCCCCACATGCACTTTTTGAAATTCAGCATAGGTATGTTCCACTGTTTGAAGCTAGTTGCTTACTCGTGACACTCTTTTCCTCTACTGTATCATAACATTTCTTTGCCTATGAAAAAACAAAAAAAAGATGGGCGGAAAAATAATATTATATCATATCAGCAGCAGTAGTGTTGGCCTTGAATAGAGTACAAAATTTTGAGTCCATTGTCATACAAAGTTTGGGTTTAGCATGACCTTAAGAAGTTGATCTCGTTACTTAGAGTTTACTCCTCCAATTGGCTATTCTTCCAGTCCCTATGGAGAGTTCATTGATGCTTCCTGCATCACGAAGTTTTATCATCAAGTCTATGATGCTTGAGTTATCCATATGTCTCATGCTCTTGTTCAAAGGATGTCTATAAGCTTGTGTCGACCATTTCTCAGAATTCTTGACTTTGCATGTCGGCCATACCCTCAATGTATCTCAAATTCACATGAAGTTGTAGTTCTATCATGTACCTTGTTCCTACTTTTATTATGGGTAAGTAACCTTGAACCCAACAGTTGACATCTCCTCATTGGTCGCTGATTGGGGGGTTTCCCTTATGTTCGACAACAAGAAATATATTCACACATTGGGTTTCGTGTAGTGTCTTGGATTCCATTAGCCTTATTGGTGGTTTCCTCGCCTTTGTCGGCAATTTTTCTTATTGACTGTTATTCAAAGGGTCTCTTTCATGCACTACTTGCATCTGGTGCATGCGAGAGACACATAGGGTCGTTGGTTCATGAAAATCCTATTCGTCCAAGCTTCTCCTAAACATCAAACTATGTCTTTGTACCTCGTGTTGACTAATGAGAGATGCCCTAATGCTTTCCTTTCGGTGGGTCTCTTTCCATTGAATTTAGCTCATCTATTCTAGAAATGAGATCTAAAGTCCTATGAGTACCTAGAGGCTTGCATTCATCAGTGGCAGATTCTCCTGCCATAGATAGTTGGGAATACATCAATGTCTCCTAATCAATGGATTCTTCAAGTATTCGACCTCAACACCCTTATTCACACTTGTAGAATGTACTCGGTGCCTTGATACCTACTTTCATTATCCGTAGGTTGTCTCACGTTTGTTAACGATATACCTTAATGACCGGTAATCAAACAAAGTCTCATTGTGTTCGACCTCAACTCCTCTATCCACATGATGTAGACTTGCACCTTCGGCGGATAATGTAGAAGACCTCCAGCTTACAGTAGCAACTTTCCTAATCTGTTGTTGTCTTTCATTGGACCAATACCTATATGATTTCAGTGATCATGGGAGATAATATTATACTCCATTGTATACAGATATCTTCAGATTGATTTTGAGACTGAATTTCACTGTGCCTTGTTCGTGAATATGACAACTTATGGCATATGTCTACTTTGTATTGCCTATTCATGGCCATGAACAACTATTTCATATATTTCCACATGAATCTGCAGTGTAGTTCAGATTAGCAACCATGTGTACAAATTCATTATGGATTGTAATATTCTCATAAGTAACTAGCACTTCCAATTGAGTCTCCATTACTCCACTTCTGGGAATTATAATGTATTTCGGCAATCACAGAGACTCCTCTGACTTCACACATTAGGGGGAATCTGTTACAACAAATTTTGCCTCACCCCATGCAACTTGCTTGGATGGCCTTTCCATTTCCCTATGCAGACTTGAAGTCCCCTTTTGTATCTTCTAGAGCAAAAAAACACATTTTTCCACATATACGTGCCCTATCAGTTAGACAACAAGCATATACGCAGGTTGCTCCACTACAGCCCGCGTACATCGGGTTTGGTGCTCAAAATTAAAAATTGTGTCGAGTTTCCATGCCATGTCACGAGATCCATGATCCTTGACCTTCCATATACTGAAAACGCTCCGACTTGGCCCTTCAGTTCCATTTGAAGGATATAAATTGAGCCATATCCAAGCCTTGAAAAAGGAGGGAATTCAACTTTGATATCAAAGACACTTTGGAGAAATTTCACTTCATATTGAGTCAGCATCCCTTTGTTCTTGAAAGTCTGGACCCCTTGTTCAACCCCCAAGCTCTTCCTTCTTTGTGATGGAGAATCTCATTGTCTCCTTTATATGAGCTTGCATTTGATGGAGGATTGAAGTGGTGGAGGCCCAACTGGAGGGATTTAGTATCTTGGTTTTGATAAGTGTCATCACAGAAGTTTTTCACCTATATACTTATTTTGATCATTTTAATAGAAATACTCTTTTCTCGTCCAATTGATATCTTGCAAATATTTGAATTATTATTCCATGGGCATATTTGTCATGTATGTTAATGGATTATGCTAATCTATATGCTAACACTATATATTGTCACCATATGCTTGCGTATCTTGGTTGTTGAGGACAAGTTACAGGTATAAAACTTTGAGTTATGTGCTCAACGACGGTCTTCATCAAACGTCCGAACAAGGTAGGATCTTGGCTTTGTCTTGTTAGCATTTTATTTATATAGCATATTTGGGATTAGAGTTGATTTTTACATGTAATTATGTCTGTTGTGGTTTACCCCATGCCATAAAGAGATTTTCCTCATAACACCTAGCTCCCCTTCTATGCTTTTCATCTATGTAAATTTTGTCAGAAACATGTCACTATATTCACGCAGTAACTTTGTTATTCTTTCTAGTGTTTTCTCATCCCAATACTCTCTAATACTTGCCATTTTAGGATTGTCATTCGTCCCAATGTTGACTTTCTTAACTTTGATTGGTGCAGCAAATACTTTTGACTCTAGAGATGGACCTTCCACCTCTCTCTCTCCTTCAATCTCTATAATCTGAATGTTGCGTGGGTCATCTTCATCTGGTGTTTCCTCTTCAATATGATAGCATGAGAGTAAGTATTTAACTGTCTGTCTATTCTACTATTGATATTCTATCATGATTTCAACCTCTGGTTCATCAAATATCACTCCCTGTATCAACTTCAACACTAAATCAATGTTGGGGTTCTCATGTTCGAATGGGAAGGTTACTACAAAATTCTGCTGTAATCATGTACATTATGTAGTGCCTCTACACATCTCTTAGTCTATGTACCAATTCCCTAGGATCCCTTCCAATGCATGGATAAAGTGATGAGGGCATTCCTCTGGTGGTGTCATCCTCCATTGTGTCCTGCACTTATCCAAGTGTTCCACTGGTGTGCCTTTGCCATCATACTTCTGGACTCTATTGCTCCCATGTTCTGTGCCAAATCTAATGCATAGTAGTCGTTTACACTGATACCAGTCCTGAATTGTTTCTTTGTGCGCACCCCACCATCTTGTAGGTGTTTCCTTGAGTGCAATATCTAGGGATAAGAGTCTCTGATTTTCTAGCACTTCCTCTTCATATTTTGTCAAGAATTCCTTTAAGTCATTTAGCCCATGAAAATTGGGAGCTTCTCTTATCTCTGTACCAACCCATCTTACTACGCAGTCTATTCTTGCGTATCTCCTTGTGGAAACTTCATGTAATCGTTGTTGTCAATTCTTTGACCCTGTGTCTGAGTCAGAAGCACATGATGTAATGCTTCTCCAGCTGAGCACCCCATCTGCGGTTGGGTTAACATAATCCTCTTCTCGCACGGTGATTATGTACAACTAGTTTATTTCTTCCAGATCCAAACAAGTGGCCTCTACAAACATTTCTCCTTCCGAAGGATCCAATGGTGCAATGAATCTATATTCCCCTGATTCAATAGTCATTTTTCTTGTCTTCAATTTGATTATAGCCTGGTTATAAAATGCCCAATCCAATCCAAGTAATGCTGAGTAAGGTGTTGTGCAATCTACTATCTCTATCACTTCAAAATATGCCTTAGTGCACACTCCATCCAAATATACTGTCGCACCTTTAAGCCTTCCAATTGATAACACTTTGTGTTGATTTGCTAGTTTCAACTAGACAGGTGAATAGCCTAGTGTGGGTTCTCCCATACACTACCATGTCTTCTTAGGTAAGACATTTACTTCAGAGCCTAAGTCCAATATAATATCTCCCATGTTGAAATCCCCAATATTAGAATTTAGTCTGAATTCTCTGTTTGTCCTTCTTCTTGTATGGAGATGATTGACTATTTTCTGTTCTAACTTCCCTTCTACCTTTGTGTTGCATCTTTCTAGCATATTTTGTAAGACTTTAACAGATAATGGATCATTCAATAACTTAACACATGATTGCAGAAAAGTCTTTATGGTATTTACTTGTTTTAAGGGTTGTCCTTTATTGGTATGGTCCATTGAGAAAGGCATCTCGTACATTGGTGGGTTTTGAGTTTGCTGCGTGACTGATGTAGATGCGACATTTTTCTTGAGAAACTCCTGTTTGGCCTCCTTAAATGTTTCATTTTCTTTCCGTGCATCAAACTGCTTATGTGGCTTAGTATTCTTCTTAATCCATTGGTGTTGAACTGGATCTTGTTTTGTTGCATCGGTTCTTGTCTTGGCTTCTCCTCGAGTGACTATATTGATGTTTCTCCCATCATCCCTGGCTTCTGTGGAAATCCAATGGGCATTCTGGTTGTTCTAGTTTGTTTTTTCTTAGATCTTTCGCAAGAGTGTTGGGAAATATTCTGTGTCATGATCTGCTGCGCGACAATACATACATGTCGTTGGTGGAAGTGGAAAATCCATTGCATATTGTCTTGGTTGTTGGAAGTTGTGGCATACTACTAGTCCTCTGCCTCATCCAAATCCTCCTCTGCCTTGTCCTCCACCTCTATTTCCACCTTGATCTCCTCGCGGTGCATTGTATTAGGGTACCTGGTTATACTGTGCAGGGTTATACTGTGGTTGCACATTGTTGTATTACTGCTGCACATTGTTATATGGTGGTGGTACCTGGATGAACTGAGGCGCATCTTGCCCTGTCATCATTTCTACTTGCACCCTATAAGTATCTGAAGTTCTTTCTCTCATCAACTCCATCGTTCTACAATCCTTATCCTCATGTCCCACTGATTTACAAAAATTGCAATATGAACTTTGGGTACTATCTTGTACTTCTGCATCATTGGACAATGATATGGATCATGCCCATGCATTTTACAAATCTCGCACCATGGTCCCCCTATTGGCAAAGGGTTTAGTACTCATGTTTCCATATACCGTGCAAAAGTTGGACATTCATTCTTATGGTGTTCTTATGTCCTGCATAGCGTACACCAAACTTCTCTTTTCTCTTTGACCCTATTTTGGTTAAGTTGAAATGTTAGATTATTAAAATCCTCCTTTAGCTCCTCTATTGATGGATCTGTCTACTGATGCTAGTTCTCTTCCAGTTGTAAGGTTGTCTGCAGAGCCTCTGCTTGGTTTTGGAACTTCTGTTGTTTTAACGAGTATTTCAAGTGTGGTAACAATGATTTCAGAAATAAGTGCCTATGTTGCATGCCAATAATTGCTTATTTCAACTTACCTTTCAAACGTTTGAACCTCTGATCAATATCCCAAACAAACTCACTCGGTTTCTTCCTGATTTCAATCATTTCATTCATGTACTGGTCTTCTGAGCTAGGCTTCTGAAATTCGTTTACCAGTAGTTTTTGCACATCTGCGATAGTCTTTGGTATTCCCTGTGGACTGTTTACATCTAGGCTCATGTACCAGTCCAATGAACGGTCTCTTAGTGTGATATCTAACTGCACGAGATTTGTATCCTCACCTGTGATCTGCTTTGCTTCCCAAACCGTATCACAGATGAATGAGTGCTTTTCAGGGTCCTCTGATGCCTCTCCCCAAAACTCTCGTAATCTGATCGTGGGATCATGTCCTACCATTTTGAACTATGTTGAACTACTACCTCCGTGCGGTGTAGACAATTGACTATTACTTCATGAACTTTCTCCCTCAGTGAATTTTCCTTGATTGGATCCCTGTCCTGTTGCTTTTCTTCCACTAAAATTCAGTTGTCTATAAGCCGATGTTCTTTCTGGTGTATTAGTCGCACATGGGGTTATAGGTTCCACACTGAAGATGATCTGGATTGGAGTTTTTCCTTCTGTTTCTAACCCTAGACCTCCTATTTTCCTTTCATATGTTGCGCGTAGGATTTTCTCAATTTGCTTCACAACCCGAAGATCCTCTACCTCTTTTTCATCACTTGCCAAGCCCTCTCTGTCGGCTATGGATCTCTTCTTGTTGTTCATTTTATATTGGTAGGGTATTCTGCTACGCGTCTTTCCAGCCTTTTGCATTATCTCCTTTATTTGGTTTTATTCCATCATGATTGGGTCCATGGACTCCTTCTTCTTCCCCTTATTGGTCTCCCTGTCCATATCTCGACCTCCTACCAGTGCTTCCCCCCTTCCCCCATGCACACAGAGAAGTTTAGCTGTCTGATTCCATGGTGATCACACCATTTCCATACAATAAAATCTTGATTGAAGTATACAATGATCTAATGTACCTACCTATGGGTCCCTTTAGAAAATCTTGCTCTGCTATGGTGTATGACTTCGTAGTATCTACTGCAAACTCGGTGATAAACCCTGCAACAATACTGTCTAACTAGAAATCTATTGCGCGCGTAAATTTGTTATTAACTTCTTGTAATTGCGTGATCTCCATAGGATTCCACTCTAGTTGTTTGATTCAATTTGTAGGGTGGTTGTTCTTTAACCTCAATAATCACTCCCGCAACAAATGCAGGAAATCACAAAAAAATACCTCATGCAAGTCTCTAAACACGTATTTGTCGAGATACTTTCGCGGTGTTAACTTAGGATTTATGTTGTCCTTGTGTGAAAACTCAAGTTCCTTTGTTTTCAACCATCTTTCAATCTCCGCCTTCGTTGGATTCCACAGCCTGAACATTCCCTTCTATACTTTCATCCTCCACGCATTTTTCCACGGATCCCATCCACTCAATCCTGTGCAGTTCCAGCCATCAACGAAACCATTTGTTAGTTCTTCTTTTACTTCTTCTTGGGATGACCTAGGTTCGAAGCTCAATAGGTTTCCAACAAAACCCTAAAAAACTATCGACCCTCCTAGTAAACCAGAAGGCAACATTGCACACAGGGTGCACAATGCAATCCCATCCAAGATAGATTTTATGGGGGACTAGAATACTCAGGTGTTTGAAGTCTAGGCATGAGTGGGGATCCGTTATTGGGTTCTTTCTTCCTTTTGCATTATCCTTGTTAATCATTCACTTACTTCTATGATTTATTCATCTTTAAACCTATGCATGCATGCTGATATAACTACTTTAACCATTCATTCTTAGCTAATGATCAATAGAAAGTAAACATTCATTAACAATCACACATAACACCAGGTTTACCGTGGTTCACCCCCTCCTGGGGCTACATCCACAAAGACCTGGCTTCTCTTCTCTTTTATTTATTCTGTTGCAAAATCTTGCGCTGGGCGCATTACATCTTCAGTAATAAAATCAAGATTGAGGGTAAGAACCCTCTGTGAGGTGGACTAGATCACACTAGTCTCCTCAGCCTGTGACCTAAACCTCAAATACTACCTTAATTGACTCTTCTACAAGGCTTATTACAATCAACAACCCACAAATTCATAATAATCAACTCTCTTTGTTATGATGATCTCTTTTCCTAGACCTCCTATGTCCTTATTTATACTATTTTATCGGCTTACAACCGTTATAGTCTTGTCAAAAACCCTAACCCTATCATGGTTAGGCTTGTCTTCCTACGTGCCACGTTGTTTTTTCTCCTGCATGATGCTTTTCCTTCTTTTTTCTACATGTTGCTTTCTTGCCACCTGTTGCGCACACTCCAAAATTAGGTCTTCCTTTGAAAAAATAGGTCTTTCCCAAAACAAATCCTTCTCCAAAAATAGGCCTGCACCCAAAATAGACTTCCTTCTCAAAATAAGTTTGCGCCCAACACTATGCTTTATTTATAAAACATCATGTGTACCCCACCTACACCCCGCAAATCTTACTCTAACATGTGTATCTTTTGTTGGTTCAAAATTTTCAGAAAGGAAAATGTAGACTAGTGTATCTTTTGTTGGACTTTCAATTCATAACCTCTTCTTCTAAGCTTGTGAATGCATGGCTTTCAACTTGACCGATTTCATTGTCATTGACATATTCAACTCTAGGCTTGATCTTGTGTTCCCTTATGAGATTGATTTCCTTGCACGTCTACACGATTTTTTTTGAACAAAAAATGTATATTCTTTCTTTGCCAATCACCCAAGATTTATTTTCTTTGCAACTAATAGACTAGGGGTTATAAGTTGGTCTCATAAGTTTCTTATAACTGAGATCTTTGGAACATGCTTGAAGTTAAGATGACAATGAACGTAGTTGTATATGACGTCCGAAGGCAATTATGATGTGAAATACATGCTAGTGTATAATTAAGATTTTCCATCACTTTGTTGTATCTCTTGTTACCTATCATCCAACTATTTTTTATCCTTATTACCTAATGACCAATAAGACATTATTGGTTGTTTTTTCTCATATATGTACAAATATTGTGCTATTATTGATTTATATACAACTCTCATAGTTTATCATGATATTATTGACAAACATGACAAATAAGGCATATTTATTGCTTCAACTACATACATATTTAGATGAATTATTAAATATCGCTATCTAAATATACTTGATTTCTGTGCAATGAAAGCATATACAGAGCATTAAAGGCACGTATGTCACATTGAAAGAACTAAATATGACAACTTTGATACTGAATATGTTGTACTAAACTATGATATTTCAAATATTGACTTGGTGAGTGCATTCAATTTTATTTTAATAAATATACATTTTAAAATATAATTGTAGTAACTTGTTTCTAATATCTATGTATACTTTTTTGTTTTTAACAATGCCCAATAGTTCAGAAAGGACATAAACTCCACGATGGTAATATAGTGAAAATATTAGATCCATATGATGGTGATATTGTTGATGTTGGATGAATTCACTCACTTTTTATAATCTTTGGAGTGACATCTAGTCTCGAAGATGGTAACATCAATATTATATTAAGGTCATGAGTAACATCCCCCTTCCATATGAAGATAAACTAGATGGATGTAAATGTTTGAAAGAAAATGAGGGAAGTTTCACTCAATGGCTTTTGGAATATTTGGAAAATATATAGATATTCATGTACCTATCTAGTTGGAGATTGCAACCCTTGATGTTGTCGAGCTTATGGAGGCAACTTTTATGTACTAGTAGATCATAGGGATATTCAATATCATACTTGACTTCCCATATATATAATAATATGTATATATTTGTCTCGATTATGTTTATACTTGATTTTATATATGATATTGTTTAATGCGAGTTTACATGTTTGTAATTTAATATTTTTTTGATTCACATGTATAACAATTGATTTTATGCATAATATTGTTTAATGCAAGTTATATGTTAACAATTGATTTTATGCATAGTATTGTTTAATGCAAGTTATATGTTTATAATTTTATATTTTTTCGAATTTACATGTATGACAATTATATTTATGTTTAAGTATATAATTTTATATATTTGTTGATTGATATTGGGTCAACCTCAAATTGTAGAGTGACATTGTACAAATTCATGGTAGTTAATAAATTATTCACATTTTATAGATTTATATTGAATAATAATGAATAACAAAAATAAAATGAATATGAAATTGATAAACTAGTAATAAATAACTATAGTTGGTCTTGAACTATGATCTAAAATTGCATCTGATTAGCTAAGAAATCATTTTCCTCGAACGTAAGGAAATAGGTTAATGACCGATGACTTAGAGGCATATGGCAGGAGTTGAAGTCTACTCCCTTATGGACCACTAGCATGTTATTTCAAGTGGCTAGGATTTTTTTACACACAATGATGTCGCTGCACGTAGAGGCTAGGTCAGTAGCACTGAGTATTGTAGGTTTTTTCCTGCTTTGGATGAAAAGTTAGCCACAGTCTAAACGTTCTATGAATTGTCTCTTTTCCAACATCTCAAAATAATGGAAAGGGGAATTGACATTGGCTCGAAATCTCACAATAATAATTTTGTATTGATGGAATTGTAGATATCAATCGTTGACATTGCGAAATCAAGTTGTAGTAGGGGTATTCGAGGGTGATGAATCCATTTTTTCATTAAAAAAATGATTTAGTAGTACAATCCCAATAACGAAATAAGATTATAACACCATTAGTTGTTTCCCTTGCTCCACTAGCCACCAATGAGTGGAGTGTAAGTAAAGACACTAGCATCAAGCCCTTTCATGATCATCTCTTGATGAAGCTCCAAGGCTTAATCAAAAGCATCATGCATAATCAAAGCATCAAAGCATAATAAAAAGCTAGTGGAATTAGACTTCTCTTCATCATCATCTTTAACATGTCTCCTCCTCCACTCTTCCTTCTTCCACAAGACATAAAACAAGTGCAACATTGGCAAGACATGTATTCATGCTTCTTTTCCTTTGAACTTATCAAGCAAAACAATTGTTTCCTGTTGTGAACCCTCCTTGAAAGGACATTGACCACAATATTTAGAGTGATGTTTTTGGAGTATGTTTTGTTGATCAATATTTTTCATATATTTTCCTAACCATCTTAGTTCGATTAGATTTTTGCACAACTTGAAGAAGGGTGTCCCAAACTTGGAGACTTGGAACAAACCCATTATCTTTCATGGGATGACAAGTATCAATAGCTTCCCAAACATTCTTGGCTTTGCACATGTGTGTACTAAAAAATAAAACATTGCAGTAGTGGAATCTATGGAGTTATAGGTAATTAGCAATGCCTAAAAAATAGCAAGGCTCGTCTTACTAGGGGAAGCGAGAAAGGAGAACATGAATGCTTCTCCTTAATTTTTGTGTTGGATTTATGTTGCGCTTCAATAATCACTTTAGACTTCCAATACTCATCTGTGTTGGATTCATGTTGCACTTCAACAATCACTTTAGACTTCCAATACTCATCACATGACTCCTCATTCTCATTGTTGTTGGCTTCATTGATTTTTCTCTCTCTAACATTTTTTCTCTTGTAGTCCCTTCAGATTCAAACTCTTCCAACATATCGACTTTTATAGTTTTTGTTCTTATATTCACATCATAAACCACTACATCACAAATTGATCTTAGGAATAACAATATACATTTGATGAGAGAATGCCTTTGCAATACCAACAATCTGCACCCAAAGAAGTGAGAAAGAGAAAATAGGTGCCAATGTAATCTTCCAAATAAAGGCAAAATATGAAAAACAAATTACTATTCAAACAACAAAGTCATATTTCTATAGTTCGTAGTGACAAGTGCATATTCCTAGCATAAATATGCTATTGATCCTTCCAAATCTTGTTGCATGCATATTGTAATTTTTTTCTAAATTGTGGCAATGACAGGGTGCATTTGGAGATGTACTCCCCATTGAATGTTGAACCTTCCCTTCAAATATTATACCTCATGCTGATAAATTTGCATCAAAGTTTCTGTGCTTGTACATACCTACCTTTCTACATGGTCATTCAAATAACTTATTTAATGGTTGCTTAAACTTTATCTACTTCACAAACAAGGCTTCTACTTCTATTGTGTAATTTCAAGTTTAACAATACGTGCCAAATGTGTCGAAGAACTCCATGGAGAATGGGCTCTAGTTGCCTCCTTTTCTAGTGAAGAAAACATAAGAAAAATTGAACCCTCTAGTTCAATTGGATAGAAGAAAAGAATACCCAAACATAATTGATTGTTTGTCCCTAATTCCCATTTGGCAGTGGAATCTCTTTCATATTGTAACATCTTCTTGCTCATTGGATATCCTTCCTCCATCACTTTCATGTTTCTTTCTATAGAGGTTTACGGATTGTAGCACAAGTAAACATCCAAACCAAGATTTGCTCACTAGTCTATAACTTGTCGGAAGTATGTATCATCCATTCTCTTTAGCGATGTCTTATTGGACTTGAGGAAGAATGTTCAAAACCAATAATTTGGGTTCAAAGAATTCAAATTTAACATGTTGGCTAAGTCCAAAGAATTCAAATTTAACTTCATTTATTAATACCTTCCATGTACGCTTCCATTCCCTTGGGTTTTCTCCCCCAAATATACTTAGTATATGTTCCCCCAATCCTAAAGATTCTTACATAGGTTCCTCTAAAGGCTGGGGTACACCTCCACATACCTCAAGTCTTGATGCAAACTAATTCTAGAAATCAAGGTTGGCTATACACTTGGAGAAGTTCATTAAATAGGGAGTCTAGATTCTAACTCCGAGGATGGAAGTCATGGGGATGATTTCTTAACTGATAATGTGGAGGATTGCTTAACTATCCAAATATATCAATTGATATGTTACTTAGATGGAAAAGAAACACATTATTGCTATGCTTTGTTTATAAAAAGTCACATGTACCCCACCTACACCCCACAAATCTTACTCTAACCAATATATCTTTTGTTGGTTCAAAATTTTCAAAAAGGCAAATCTAGACTAGTGTATCTTTTGTTGGTTCTTTAGTTCATACCCTCTTCCCCTAAGTTTGTGGATGCATGCCTTTCAACGTAATTGATCCCATTAATTTATGAACATGACCTATTTCACTATCATTGATATATTCAACTCTAGGGTTGATGTTTTGTTCCCTTATGAGATTGATTTCTTTAAACCTCTGCAAGATTTCTTTTTGCAGCCAAAAATGGATATTCTTTCTTTGCTAATCACCCAATATTTAATTTCTTTGCAACTAATAGACTAGGGGTTAGAGGTTGGTCTCATATGTTTTTTATCACTGGGATCTTTAGAACAAGATTGAAATTGAGATGACAACAAACATAATTGGATATGACGTCTGATGACAATTATGATGTGAAACACTTGTTAGTGTATAATGAAGTTTTCCCATCACTTCATTGTTTCTCTTCTTACCTATCATCCAACTATTTTGTATCCTTATTACCTAATGGCTAATAAAACATTATTAGTTGTTTTGTCTCATATATGTACAAATATCATGCTATTATTGATTCATATATAGCTCTAATAGGCTATCGTGATATTATTGACAAACATGACAAATAAAGCATATTTACTGATTCGACTACATACACATTTAGATGAATATTTAATATCGCTATCTAAATATACTTGATTTTTGTGGGGTGAAAGCATATGTAGAGCATTAAAGGGAAATAAGTCACATTAAAAGAACTAACACATGACAACTTTGGTGCTGGATATGTTGTTTTGTTAGTACTAAACAATGATATTTCAAATATTGACTTGTGAGTTCATTCAATTTTATTCTAATAATATACACTTTAAATTATAATTGTAGTAACTTGTTTCTAATATTTATGTATATTTTTTTGTTTTTGACAATGCCCAATAGTTTAGAAAGGATATAAACTCCAGGAAGGTAATAAAGTGAAAATGTTAGATCCATATGATGGTGACATTGCTAATGTTGCTAATGTTGGATGAATTCACTCACTTTAAATAATCAATGAGGTGACATCTAGTCCCAAAGATGGTAACATCAATATTATATTTAGGTCACGAGTAACATCCCCTTCCACATGAAGATAAACTAGATGGATGTAAATGTTTGAAAGTTAAGGAAGCGAGTTTCATGCAATGACTTTTGATATTTGAAAAATATGTAAATGATATTCATATACTTATCTAGTTGGAGAGTGCAACCCTTAATGTTGTTAAGCTTATGGATGTAACTTTTATGTACTAGTGGATCAATTGGGAATTGAATATTGTACCTGACTTTCTATATATATATTGATTTTATGTATGATATTGTTTAATGTGAGCTTACACTTTTATAATTTAATATCTTTTTGATTCACATGTATAACACTTGATTTTATGTTTAGTATTGTTTAATGTAAGTTTATATGTTTATAAATTTTTTTTTTTTTGGATTCATATGTACGGCAATTATATTTATGTTTAAGTATATAATTTTATATATTTGTGATTAATATTGGGTCGGTCAAGTTAGAGTGACATTGTACAAATTCATGATAATTAATAAATTGTTCACATTTTATAGATTTATATTGAATAATAATGAATACAAAAATGAACTTGAAACTAATAAATTAGTAATAAATAACTATAGTTAGTCCTAAAGTATGATCTACAATTGTGTTTGATTGGCTAAGAACTTGTCTTCCTCGAATGTAAGGAAATAGGTTAATGACCTATGACCTAGAGGCATCTGGCTTTTTCCAGCCACTCAAATTAACAAGAAGAAAAACCAATATTTTTAACCTTAAATATTCCAACAAGAATCAATTTGGATTGTTGGAATAATAGATATTAGATGGTAACATCAAACAATTCAATTGTAGTAAGGGTATTTATACCATCAATCCAAAATTACAATTTTAGCAAAGATTGTCTAATCAATTTTTGGTGTTGGCAAAATGGAAAATGTTGAATTTATAAAATGTTTAGCCTTCTTCAGATGAAGCTATTAAACTATTAATAAATATAATGAATGTGAAATTACTAAACTAATAATAATAATAATAATAAGAATGATAATATTATTAATTTAGTCCAATTATAAAAGATTGGAATTATATTAAATCCAAAACTTTATAAGTAAAGTAATTATATATTTTTTTACTTAAAAAAAATCATAATTTTATTATAACAACAAATTCAATAATTTCCCTTCCCAACAGTTATAAAAAACTACTATCATGTGTTCAAAAATACATATCCATCAACCCTTTTAGATCATAGTCCCAATCACATCATAATATCCAAACAAAATAAAAACATTCAAAACAATAACATAATACCAGCGGATTCCATTAACTACAGAAGGTAGGATGACCATAATCTTGAAGATGCCCATTTTCTTAAACTTGTATTTGCCAAACACTTGCATCCAAGGATAAGCCCTCTTTTGAAAGTGCATTTGCATCCTTGTTCCTCTTTGTATATTGATCAAATGAAATCTGATTGAAGGTGGAGACAAAATCGATCGTAGAACATAATTGTTCACTCTATATATCTCATTGATCCAATTGATGACAATGACAACTTCAGAATCTCCGAAAACTTGGATTTTATCAATACAGCAAAATATTGCTCATTTGTAAAAAATATTTGACCACCAACACCACACAAAGGAGGATCTCTCTGATTGGCTCCATCAAAACTAGAAGAAAAGATCAATAAATAATGATTAATTAAATTAGTAAATATATTATAAATGACAATAATTAATGACTCATTAAAATAGTAAATATAATATAAAATAACAACAATTAATAAAAATACTATAAAATAACAACAATCAATGACTCATTAAACTAATAAATATAATACAAATTAATAACAATTCATGATTAATTGAACTAGCAAATATACTACAAACTAACAAGTTAGGTCAACCAATTAATTAATGACCAAGAGAGGTGCTACTAAAAATTAGTCCCCTTAGGATTATACTACCATTAATCGTTTCCCCAAAGATAATAGTTTATATACACATTTTAGTTGGTTTTTCAATCACAAATTTGTCAAGTTAGCAAATTCGAGCTCTAGATCCTTATTTTAATAACAATATCTTTCTCATCCAAGTATTTATTCAACTTGTATTTGTAACTTGCTCTTTTCATGTCATAACGCATTTTCCTACTTCTCTAGAGGATCCTTTGATGAAATAATTTATACCCCTTGAAGGTCATTCAAAGGATCAACTCCCTTCACCCCCACTCTTGAGACGTAGCCTTTTAGTTTTTCTCTCAAGAAATTAAAGTATCAACCCATTGAAACTAAAAATCCCTTGTTTTATTATCATGGTTTCTAATGATTGTCATTTGGTGCTCCACTTACAGTGTATCGCAACATCAATCCCATAGAGCAACTCAAGACTTTGGAACACATCGTTGAACCCTTGATCTACTATAGCAGATGAATTATCAACTCCCAAGCCTAATCTCCCAAAATGTGGATCAATAGGAATAGGCGCCACCTACCATCTTCATTTTTCCCTATACCACCAAAACCTTTAGAGCCAATTTTCATTAGCATATCACAACCATGACCATATAAATCCTTTTTCTCTTCAATACCTAAAATCATCTTTCACATAGTACAAGGAGAATTTTGATTCTCATCGTCAGGGGGCCTCAAAGAAGGACCCTTCTCTTCATCAATGTGAACATTGTCATATAAATCATCAAACTTCTTATACTTTGGTATGTCCTGATATTCTTCCTGGACTTTTCCAAGTTTCTTCCTCATTAACTATTGACATTTCATCTTATTTAGCCCTCGTTTCCCATCTTCTTTACCCTCTCAGTAGGCAAAGTAGACAATCTAACATCAGAGTCGAAGATATAATCCTCTGGCTGACGATATAAATTGAAATATTCAGGCACATCAGATACAGTCCTCTGAACTGACAAATCCTCTCAAACATACCGACTTTTGTGCTATACATGTTGCTTAAAATCCTGTAAATGCTCAGCACAACTATTTTTATTAGCCAACAGTCTGCTGTATATGAGGTCTCTCTCCTCGTGCACACAGGCAGCACATCTAAATTCCAATCTTTTTTGGACAATAATGCCATATAGATCACAATTCCAAGCATCATCGCGTTGAAAATTCCAGGACCCCAATATCTTTTCTGCCTTTGCATATCCTTTCTTAGTATTAAAACTATACTCTGCAAACAGAACATGTGCGTAAAAATTGCCTTTTGATATAATCAACAAAGCGCAATTCATCTGTGTTTACCCTCTGTCTCACAAATTCAAAGAAGAAAATACTAGGGGTAAACAAGAAAGTTATCTTATAAGCATAATCTCTGCTTCATAAATTCTAATCACTATGTAATTTACAAACAAACACCGATCCCCAAGTTTAAGGACATGATAAGCGTGTAATTTCAATCTGCACTCCAAAGGAATTATGGGGGATAATCACCCAACATAACATCATATGCCAAATCCATGAAACTATTCAGATATTATTTGAAATTTCTCATCTCAGCTTTCACAACAAATTACCATGTTGATCTTTTACTTTTAGTCCCAAACTCTCAAATAAAGAGGCTTGACAAAAAACATCAAGTATACCAAATAGGCTTTATATTTGAAGATCTTAAAAGTTAGAAAGTTAAACCACTAATCATCAATCTCCTCAGCGATATACCTCGAAAAACTGAAGTTAGTATATMCTCCACTTTCAGGGTGAATGAATAACATCCATGATGCTATCATCTTCTTTATCCAGAACCACAAACAACACAGAAATAAAATCCCTAGAAAAACCAGGGAAGTCTTTAGCTTGATACGGTGGATCACCCCAGGCACAACCACAAACAACACAGAAATAAAATCCCTAGAAAAACCAGGGAAGTCTTTAGCTTGATACGGTGGATCACCCCAGGCACTCTCATGCTTCAACGCAAAACCCGGGACAACACTTGCTTCCTTGCAGCATGTCCCAATCGACATACCTACTGGTTTGAAAATTAACACTCAATAGAAAATCACCAGGTATCACAAAGAACAGATTAATAGAGGCATCAATTGGCAGAACAACCCTAGACTTATCGACAGAAAAAACATTTCGACTTTGGACATTATAATTTTCAACACACAACAGAACAAACTGGGCGTACCATAAACTGACCAAGACACATTCCAACGTTTTCACTATTGTCTTGTCGCAGATGGTTCGGGTTTGAGCGACAGCTCAAGGTATTGGGATTTCCATGACGGAGAACATGGTTGAAGATGTCATAATACAAATCTCTAAAGTCCTTGCTAACATGAGTGACCTCTGAGTAGTTAGACAGAGAGCCCTATCAACTGACAGATAGGGCCACAACGGTGTTCTTTCTGGGCATGGCGAAGAAATTTTCGACCATGTGACTCAAAGAAAACAAAACTCATGAATTAAAATGATATTAAGCTTACCATGATTTTTAGAAGACGACCCAGTAAATAAAATGATGCGACGAGTCGGACACTATGCCTTGAAACATCAACAGTTGGATATGGTAAACATGGAAAAAACCTCGGATACAAGAGCGCTGAAATAACTTATCAGCGAGAAAGCAGCGCAAAATATGGGACTCATTTAAACGGAAGCACTATACTACATAGTCTTGTCATGTTAATGGTGGAAAAAGCATTAAAGAATCCACTTTATTTTCAATTATCGAAAAGGAGAGTGACCCCACTACGAAAACCACGTGGGATTTATGTAAATATGAAAAAGTGAAAATAAGCCCATAACCAGAAACACGTGGCATTTATACGAAAACAAAGATTTACTCGTAATTTACGAAATGTTACGAAGAAATTGGACAAGATGGACATACACTCAAAGGAAACAAATCTGAGCCCAAAACTCGGAAAGAAACAGAGCCAGAAATCACCCTAGCAACCCAGGTTTGATCCTCCGGATTTCCAATTTTGGATTGGTTTCTGGTTTTCGGAACGAAAACATTCGCATTGGACACAATGAGCGCGGTTTTCGACGGGTACGAGAGACAGTACTGCGAGCTCTCTGCAAATCTCACCAAAAAATGCACTTCCGCGAGTCTTCTCAATGGAGGTAAGGTGCGATCTGAGCATAATTATTCATCCTAGGGCTTAATCTGGGATTAAATTACATCGTCGCAGAGTAACTGGGGTTGGCGTGGCTTATTTACTGATTCATGCCCCTAGAATTCGATCTGGGTTATTTGTATTATAGGAAATCTAAACTCGGTTAAGCAAGCTCCCCGGGCGGGTTAGGACCTGCTTAGGGTATAGTAGATATGCGCACATGAATATTGGCTCAAGGGAAATTGAACTCGTGACCGCCTGTTGAGATTTGGTAGCTGCTCTGATTATGCAATTGATTAAATTACAAATGGTAAAAAAAATAAGGATATACAATAGTATTTTTTTGAACAGAAACGTTTGCCTTTTGTATTAAATAAAAGAGGGGGTTGGGGCCGTATCGTCCAGCCTTTTAATAGAAACAAAAAGTGATAATCCCGTCCAAAAAAACTTCCACAATGTTCAAAAGATGATGGAAATTTCTTCTTGTCTGACCTATTTTTAGAATTCTAGAACTACTATTAACTATCTGGCTTGTATAAATCCTTACAAACTGACAAAGCAAAATTACAGACTTGCAATACATCATAAAAATAGACTTTTTTGTTACCATGCCCAAAATGGGCAATTTTCTTTCTTCTTATAGCTGACGACAGTAGAGATGGATCACTCTTTGGGCATGCTCAAAGTGTTGTTCCACAATGTCTTCTTCCATGGCTGCTGCTTGCTCATGTCAAATGAACCTATAGAAATCATTGGTGAGGCAGAATGCCTCAACTCTGCAAACCCAGGATTTTGCTCCAGCTCCAAGTGTTTGACTCTCTCTTGCAATTCTTTTATTTGTTCTTCTTTCACTTCCAGCGTCTCCCATGCTTTCTTCCCCTACTGCCATCAGGATAATTTTGCTCGTATGCTTCTCCAGTTGGGCCTTCTTCTTGAGCATTTATTTTCTGGTAGCTTTCAGTTCCTTTTCATAACTGTGTTCCCAGTCCCTTCTACATGTCTCCATTTGCCACAACCTCTTGACTGTCATCACAAAGGCGCTTACAATGTCTAATAGAGCCATGAAGGTGATCTTGACGATTTGCCATTTTACTGGAATCAAAGAGCCTAAACTGGATGTTAACTTGGAGTTCTTTTATCTTATCATAATAAGAAAGACAAGTAAACCTATCCCATATCTCATGAGAGCAACTGTTCAGGCTTAAAAAACACTTACAAAACTAGCCCAAGAGAGAGAGAAAAGTCCTAGGCTGGTTCTCAATGCTAGGAAGAACAAACAATTAAGGGCCTTTCAGAATACACTTTACATGGAAATATGTGATCCAACTGAGAAGATTTCCTTGAGATTTAGGAGACTCAAAGATAACCAACAGTATCCGAGCTCGATGCCTGAGGTTGGAATACAATGAGTAGCTGGGCCGTGATTTCCTTGTTATCGTGCAATTTGTACTTGTCCCGAAGGGAAAGGCTAAGGGAAGGCAAATTGACGAAACAGGAGGTTATCCTATCATTGTCACCTTAATAAGATACCTCTTTCTATTTAGGGATGATAGCCCAGCGGAGATGTCCTCGGTGACCTGGGGGTTTGAGAAGGCAAAGGTTAAAGTGTCATTAAAAGATATCCCCTCTCACAAGTCACACCGATCAGAAAGTCCCAAAGTTTTAATCAATGAAGCAATGATATGCTTAGATGTACCTGCCCAGAACAAAGCAACAAGAAAAACAATATCTTTTGCAAGTACAATTTGATGTTAGTGCTTCATAAAACCATGGACTTGTCAATAAAAACAATAAGTTGATGCAAGATGAAGCAAACAGAATTTTATAACAGCAATGTATACAAGATAATAGCTTCACAATAAATGCCTTAAAAGAGCTTCACAATGACCAAAAATAATAACCCAATAATATCAATGTAATAGCAGTTGTCAGAAGCTAATTAGGTGATGTAAAAATCAACTTTTGCAATTGCTTTTAAGTGCTTTTACTGCTGTAATAAATGGCTGTAGCTTACTTTTGTAACAGCAACAATAAGGTTAGTGAATTAGTCTAATCTAGGGTTAGGAAAGGTTAGTAGGTTGCTTGAGGTAAAAGATTTAAGGGTTGGTTTCATCAATCAATCAAATCCAAGGTCTAAATCAAATCAATCAAATCCAAGGTCTAAATCAGTGCCTTTTAGGGCTATTGGAGTCACTTTGTAGCAGCAAACTTGAAGGAACAAATGATAATGTAAGAGCTAAGGACAAAGAAGGATGATGATTGAGGTGTTGGTAACCCAAGGCCTCAATCAACAAGCCTTAGAAGGAAAACGGCCACTAGGAAGTAGGTAACCCTAGGCCCTAGCGGTTCCTTCTTCCTTAGCTCAAGCTTGAAACAATCAATGGCTTGATGAAGCAAATGATACTAGAGTGTTGCAATGGTAGGGCTCTAGTACAATGCTTCAAAGGTAGGGTTTCTAGCACAATCTGTTAATTTTTCAGACCCCAACCCAGTTTCAGTCTCGCTGATTTTTCAGCCAATGTTTAATGCCCAAACCCAGTTTTATATCAACATATAAAAACTTAGCAGAAAATAAACTTCAGAACTAAAACATGAGGATGCTGAACATCGTTTTAAGTGCAGAAATAAAATATGAGCAGCATGCTAAACTCAGAAAATTATAGACACAGGAATTTTGGTCTAACTTTGACCCTGGAAAAACCCACAAGGGGAAAACCAGTGAGAGAGGGAGATTTTATTATTTCTGAGGTCTGAGGAAATGTCTTTTACAGCAGTCAATAATATTAGAAATTATAACAGACTTATCTTGAAAACCGTGCCAAGCTTTGTCTTCAAAATGCTGAGCTAAACTCCACGAAATTCCCAACAGAATTTCCTGTAGCAATGTACAGGTCAGCTCTTCAATTTCTGAACCCTCTTTGACTGTATGGCCACCTCAAAAATTGTGCCAAACAGCAACAACAGTTTTCTGGGCAATAAATGCCTGTACGACCGCCTTGGGAATTGTGCCAAAACTCAGAAAATAACCACAATAACCTGCCTCGAAAACTGTGCAGCAAAAACAACAGTACGGACTGATAAAATCCATACGGTACGACCTGTCTCCTTTGCTGTACGCTGTCCCTCGATTTCTGTGCAATTTATGACTATACGGCTTGCTCAAAATCCATACAGTACAACCTTCATTTAATGTTGTACCTTGCCTCGATTTCTGTGCCGACTTTAAAGCTGTACGACCCTCCCAATCTGTACAGTACGACCCTCTATTAAATGACTGTACTCTCTCCTCGAAATGTGTGCCAAAGTTTGCCTCTAGCTGTCTTGGAATGCGTACCCTAGCTCAGATAGTGGCCTCCTTCAGCTCGCCCTCTTCTCTTCTCTCTTGCTCTCTCAAAATGAATCAACTCAACAACCCAAGAACGGGTGCGCCCCCTTGCCCTAATCGACCTCATGAGGGAAGGTGAGGGGTTTTCTAATCCAACGGTTGAGATTAGATTAGATGAGTGGCTGAGATTATATGTCTCTTCACTCACCCTCACTTTAGTCATAAAGTCACCTTTTAATTTGCATTTCACAAATTAAATAACTAGGACCCACATTAGGCACTTTCTCCCCCTTAGGCGCCTAGGGAAGAGAAACACTTGCCTTGGTACTTTATTTAATTAAAAAATTTAACACAATCTAGTAGGTGAAAAATTGTTAAGACAAGGACAATAACATGTGCTTGTTCTCCTAGGGTTTTAAACTAACAATTTCATAATCTTGGAATAAATGCAAAGTAAATGTACCATAACCATTCAAAACAAAGAAGGATTGCAAAAATTCACTTACATCCACCAAGAAAAATCTAGCAATAAGCCTAGTTGAAGATTTTCCACCAAGAAAAATGCCAAGAAACACCAAATTTAGCCTCCTCCAAGAAGTGTGCCTAAAATTTCAGCCAATAAACCCTAAGTAGGGCGCAAATTTCAGACCTCACTTGTGTGAGATGAAAGATAATGAAAATACAAGGGCAAAAACCCTTATTTATACAGTTACAATGACCTTCAATTACAAAATTTGGTCAAAAAAGGCTGACATGGCCAGTTTACATAAAATATCCAATTTTTTACATAAAATTGACAAATTAAACCCTAAATCAAGCAAGAGAGGTGACGTCATGCCCTTCTAGGGTGACGTTGGGCCTCCTAGGTGAAACGTTGGCCTCCAGGAGAAAAACGTTAGGCCTCCCAAGGCCTTTGGATCAAACCACACGTGCCACTTGGCACACAACTGCCTCCATCGTGTCCATCCAACATTGGGTGACGTCAAGGGTCAGAGAGGTGACGTCATGGGCCTTCCAAGGCCAACATCATAGTGGGAGGGCAAGATCCCCCTGGGTCTAGGCCTGCCAGGCTGTCTCTGGTGGAACATCCTCCTCTCTTTTCGGTGCAAGCCTCTGGTATGTGTCTGCCCCTGGCTGGGGTCTCAACATCTATTTGGTGGGATTTTAGCCCTATGGAGGTCCGAACTAATCATCTCCCCACGTGTACCTGCCCGTCCGGTGTGGCCCTACAACAACAACAAGTACGCCCTCCATGGGCCCATAAGTCACACGGATCATAACAATGTCAATCACATCTAATAATCAAGTTATCTAAACATGTGCATAAAACCCCCCTTTCCTAGACAAGTGCTCAAAGACGTTATGCTATTCTTCAAGCCAGGTTTGGAGAGGGTTTCAGAAGGTCCTATTGGGCTAATTCTCATTGGATGTGGGATGTTTCCAGGTGAAGAACAATCCAGGTCATGTAAGTGGATGAGGTGGTATGGGGATGTTTGAGCAATGGGTGTAGTGATGATAGGGAAATGTATGGCTTACCTGTGGGTGCCTCTGAAGAGGGTGAGCTGCACCTTGTCATGGATGCAAATGTTTCCAAGCCCATTCAATGCCTTTTACCTTTTTATCTTATTTCTTTTTCTTTCAAGAGAATAGCTGGGGAACACTGCCCTGGCGTGGTGACCAGTGGTGACATTGTTATCCACAAGCATTTCACGGAGATGGGAAGGCTGGCTCGTGATGAGACCCCCTTTCTCTTGGCTATGCCACCAAGAGCCACTACCCTGGCGTGGTGACCAGTTGAGTGGTAGTGTCATATCGCTACATGCCCATGGACCTAATAGGCTGGCTCGTGATGAGACCCCCTATCCTCCAACTAGGTCTTGATTTTATTATTTTATGGGTCCCTCCATTTCTTGCTGATAAGCCTTTTATTGCTTTCTTGGGGATCCCTGGGCGAAGCATCTGAAGGTTTTGTTCTTTTGGCTTTTATCTTTTGCCAGCTACTTTTACCCTCTGGGCCTTTAGCCCCTTCTTCCCACAAGGCAAGGTACAACCCTTTGCTAG